>CABFOW010000943.1:56238-187686 GCA_902141385.1 Timema californicum
CCTGTGGGCACACTTGTCTACCACTACCCCAAAAAGAATTTCTGATGCTGATACACAGAAACTTAGTACTAATTTTTATTTACCAAAAAGTGGAGACAATGTCATTGAAAATAAGTAAAAAAAGAATGTGTGAAACAACACATTAAGAAATTCACTTTCATAAAAAGTCACTACTTCAGAGGAAAAAACCAACAATAAGCTGGATCTAAGCAGTAAACTTAGCCTTAAAAATGTGGAACATGTACTAAATGTGCAAAAAAAAATCAAAATCAAAAACTTGTCAAATATGACTACTACAGAAGCATATTTTGTGAAAACCTTAATATTAGTTTTGGAGAACCGTGTGTTGATAAATGTTTGACATACTCATCTCTTGAATGCATAATCGATGCTGAGAAGCGAAGTATCGAGAAAGAAAATTTGAAAACCCAGCTCAAATTGCACAAAATGTGGAGTAAGGTGTTTTAAAACAAATTAAAATAAGACAATGAGGGTGAAATTACTTTACCCTATTAGTATTACCTAAGGTACCAGACCAAGCTGCGTACTACTCAAGATATTTGTATTTCTACAACTTTACAATATGCCAGGTTTCCTCAGAAACTGCACAAAACACTGACAATGTATTTTCATACGCTTGGTTTGAAAATCAATATGTCAAAGGATGGAACCAAAATGCATCCACATTCCACAACAAACTAACCTACACAAATCTGGAAGGGTGCTGTCATTTTCAGATGGCTGTGTAGGAAAAAACAATAATAAAACTATAGTGGGAATGGCATTCCACTTTTGTGGGACATTCTTTTATTTCTCCCAGCAGAGTTTTTGGCAACTTAGAAAGACAGTTTCGAAGACTCAACGTCATTTAAAACCCATTGATCTACTTAAAACAAATTCAGAAGTTTGCAACATTGGTACATTTGGGGGAAGATTAGTATCTAGTTCGCAACTGGAAGGAATATGCAGACAACATTGCGAAGAATCTGAGGAGCTGGCACTTACAATGTCAAAAATCCAAAAAAGTTATAATCACGTAAAATCAAATGAAGAAAGTGTGTCTAGTCCAAGAAGAGCCCTTCTATATTTTCAAATAATAAAACTTGTGTATTGCTTAAGTTTGGGTATTTCAAATTAAACCATTCCCACGTAAGCAAACAAAATAGTGTGTTTTGAAAACTTCTGTATTTTAAGGATGGTTTCCAAAATAGTTGCAAAAACTGTTAAGTAAAAATATAACATTAATGCAAATGGTTAAACCTTAAACATACATTTCAGAACTTTAAACAGTCTAAACTTTTTTTTATTATTCAAACAATGGTGTTTTCAGCTTGAGTATACAGTTGCAGTGGCTTTTTCTAATTTTCTGAGTTCTGTTTCTCAAGCACATAGTCAGTTTTACAACTGGGCAACCCAGTTGTAAAATGTTAACTCATCTTCTATTAAAAGCACTCATCTGTTTTTCAAGAAAACTTAGTGACTCAAATGGGCCTAAGATAATAGCATCAGAATTTGACACTATTACAATTATATTTCATAAAATAATTTAGGTTAGTAAAGTTATATATAAATTATAAATTACAGCTTTAACTTAAATGATATTAAATGGCCAAAACTAGGTATAATTTAACTTAGCCTTTCTTAACGAAATAGATAACTTAGCCTCTCTTAACGAAAAAGATGTACAAATACTTATAAAAAATATATTTTGAAATTAAAAATTCAATGTTCTTTTATCACATATTATTATTTCAAAAATTGAAAATAAAATTAATAAAATGATCAACACTAATGCTCGGCAACAAACTATTGAGATTGTCAAAGTAGCGAAATGGGCCCAACCATAACTTTTTATATTACTCATCAATCAAAATTCTATTTTAATTTCTTAAACAGAGCTCATTGTACAACATAAGGATACAAACATGATAATTTCCTACAAGTGGCTTAAGCACAAGCACACCAGCCATTATTGTAGTCTAACCAATCATAAATATTTTCATATTCATAAACCACAACCCTCACTTTTTTTAAGCAAGAAACAGATCTTTTTTATTCAAAATGACGCTTTCGGGCCATTTATGCATAAAAAAGGTGAATTAAAAAAAATCCTAGCTTAGATATGCCTACAGTTTAAAAACAAAGATTAAGAAAATCTGAAATTAAATGATTTCATGTGAAATCAGCTTGGATTGAATTATAATTAATTTTTAGGTTACTTTCACATTATATTTAAAATTTAATCATATAATTTATTATTGCTTTATTTATTTAATCATAAAAAATGTTAATTTTTTTAACTCATTTGTTTTTTATTTACATAGCCTAATTAAGTTTTAAAATTATTTATATATTCAAACCAAGCTCAACTTGACTTAATATTTGGTAGTTAATGAGAAACTTATACTAGATGTGGGTAAACTAATAATACTCATTATTCTTGTTGTTGGGTCGATAATTTTACTGTGAGTAAGCCTCCACCCATTTCCTCTTGTTAAGGCCCGGCCCGGGCCTAGGGCGGCAAATTTTGAGGGGCGCCAAAATTTTTAAGATGACTAAAATTAAAAATCGATTGGGTTTTCTGTACTCTATAAGACCAAATTTTAAAGTTTATTTTATGTTTAATTTATACCTGAATTAGATTTCTTCTTATTATTGTTATTATTTTCATTATTTTATACACACACATATATGTGTGTGTGTGTATATATATATATATATATATATATATATATATATATATATACTGTTACAAAAAAAAAGGGCGCCATATCGTCTCGGGCCTAGGGCGTCCTCAAACCTAAATCCGCTACTGTTTGCAAGTTGATTAAAATTCTTATTTTAAAAGTTTTAAAATATAAATACATTAGACATTACTCCTAAATTTAATTCAGTATTACTAAAATAATCACATGTACATTTAAGTTAATTTAGTTGATTAATATTCTTATAAATTAATTTGGAAGAAGGTATAGGAAAGGTGGATAGAAACATATAAAAGGGACAAACACAATATGGCTTTTACAATGAAAAGAACACAGCTCACACTTTACATTGGACAGAGATCATTACCGCCCAATCCCCCGACCTTTCCTATACCCTCTTCCAAATATAATACAATTACCTCATAAAACGAAAAGAGGTTTTCCATATAGAGAGGTAACTTAATTTTAAAAGTTTTAAAATATAAATACATTAGACATTACTATTATATTAATTTATTATTACTTAAATAATCACATGTACATTCAAGTTGATTTAATTGATTACAATTCTTATAAATTAATTTTAAAAGTTTTAAAATACAAATACATTAGACAGTACTCTTACATTTAATTCATTACTACTAAAATAATCAATTAAATAAATAAATTAACTTGCAAACACATTCAAATGATAGAAATATAATGCAGATATCTCTAGTCCTATTTTGTAAGCTAATATTTAATAGCTGCTTCCATCTTCTCAAAGTACATAATTGGCTGTAGAAGGAGTTTGCTGACCTCATTTTGACCTTTCCACAGAGGAGATGGAGTCCAAAGAGAAACATCACTTGGACAAGATGAATCAATTGACACAGAAGTACGAGAAGGAATTGTTTGAGTTGAAAAAGGACACTTTGATATTAACTGCAAAGGTAGGTGCTGTTTCATTAAACAATAAAAACAGCAGAAATAGGCATGTTGGCTTGACTGACTGAGCAGGGTGGACTTACTCCCAAACAAATTACACCAATTTCACATCCTCTCACCAGGCAAATGATTGTGAATTTTCCTTGAAAATCTACCCACATACTTGATCTTAGTCATTAATAGTTTAAATCTCTATCCAGCTGTTAAATGACCATATAAAGGGCATCAAAATATTTAAGTGTTTGTAAATATTTATTATTATAATAATTACATCTTAGGCACACATATCAAAATATATTAGGATAACCAATTTACCACCCTTTTATAATAAAAAATGATGTGTAATAGATAGGACTTAATGCTTCTATACTTTTAATTGAGGTTATTTTGAGTTTCAAAATTTATATTTAATTTTAATTTTAAGTCTATAATTTTTTGCATCATATATTGCCGACTGTTAAATAATTTTTGTTTTATATCATTGTAGGGGACATAAACTAATTCAACTAGATAGGAGTGTGAGTAACCCATTTTGAGCAGATCTATTAAAAAGGTTAAAAAAAATTATTTTAAATAATTTCCTTTCGACAAATATGAGTATTAATGTCCTGTCAATAGATCGATTACACATTGCTGGAGCTTTAGAAGGGTAAAATCTCGCCCTTGTTAGATCATAACTAGTCATGGTTCATCCATTTAAATAATTTGATTTCAAAACCGGGTTTCCTCCAGCCAAGATTTACTGACATTTGGCCCATGTACCACTTAATTTTGCTTTCTTTATCTTTTACTCTGCATATTACTATCAATCCAAGCTGTACACATTTAATTGAACTAATTATATCAGGGTGTCTGCTCACCTGGAAAACCTGGGATTCCCAGGGAATTTCCCTTTGTATGGAAAATCTGGGAATTATTGGGGAATTTTGGAGTGACCCAAGGTATTTTTTTGGAATATCCATTTTTTTTTTTAAAAAAAGCTAATAAATTGTTCAAACTATTATTGTTGCAGATAATTACTACAAAACAAAAAAATCCTTAGTATTATGAAAAAATAGGCAATCACTATTAGTTTTTTAAACCCTTTCTGGTATCAAAGAAAAAAGAACTCTCAAAGCTCCCACATGTTCTTGATGAGTTGAAGTCCTACTAGCGCTTTGAAATTCATATCAACCATCTGGAGCATGGATTTTCTGTAAATTCAGAGTGCCTTTTTTGAAAATATGCATGAATAATCTATTGTTGCCTAGAGACAAATTTATGATACTAGTCTTCATCAGGGTGCAGCAACAAGTTATCAGATACACAAAGCCCTTATACACAGTGCAACGAAATACCCATGCACGTTTGATGGAGTTTAGTAAGGAGCGTCAAACACGAGAAGATGCAGCAGCTTGTGCTACTTCTCAAAAGAGAAAAAAGGCTCAAATCCAAAGGAATAATCCTAGAAAATGCCAACAAAATTGTGAAATTGGATGAACACATCGCAGCTGTGGAACAGCCTTCTTAACTCATTATTAAATAGATAAATAAAGAATATTGTATTAGTGTGTTCCAAATGTTATTTTTGTTTTAATTTTTTTTAAATGTATGTCAATGTGTCTAAACATTTCTACTAATTTTAACGATTTTTAATAGATAATATTTCAAACATTCTACCATACAACTGTTTTTTTTATAACTTCAAGGAAAGACTCACTCCATCAATCATATTATTTGAAACTTCTTTTTTTAACTATAAAAGTATAGTGACTAAAAATTTAGGATTTTTTGAGCCTGGAAAAAATCTTAAAATCACCTGGAATTCTCAGGATTTTTTTCCCCCAAGATTGATTATAGACCCTGTAACTGTATCCACATTTCAGAGGAAGGTGGACTATAGAAACAATTTATAATGAAATACCCTCAGTACAATCGACAAAGATTAGATCCTCAACCTATCTGTCATTGGTAGATCAGACTATACGAACTTTGTAATTATTCTGTGTTGTTCTTACTATATTTATTAAGTAGCTATAAATGTGGTCATACAACTCTTAGCTTACCTTTCTCAATACATATTAATGTGATGGTCTACAGTGTGCTGTGTTTTGATATTCTAATTTTGTTTTGAGTGATTAATAATTATTGGTACTTTCATATTTTTGTTTGTACTTTTACAAAGTTGGAATATTTAGAAAACTGTAGAGGTTGAAATTTCAAAATTTGGATGGTTTGAAAAAGAGAGAAGATGTGAGAGAGGAGTTTGGGGGTGTGAGATTTATAAAATTAGTGTGTGTGAGTAAGGGTATTCATAATTGTTTGAAAACCACTGCTTTAGTGATACCCACGTCCAAAAATTTTTCTAAGGGAGAATCCTCGGACACCCCTAGCTACCTGCAATGGAGGTCTTCAACACCCACATCCTTTTTGAAACTATTTAGATACAACATAACTATTAATACATAACTATTAATTTTTTCAGAATCTGGTTCACCATTGTATATTAAATTTAAATTTGTTGAACATTATAACACAACAATAGTTTAGTTCCAAAACCTCTTAATGCCAAGAAAGTGAATTTCCAGAAGCTAAAAAAATCTGACTACACCAATATCAAAATTGTGAGGTTTAATTTTATTCTAATAGATCTTACTATACTCCACTAAATGACACACACCATTGATCAGAAATGTAGGCCTAATCTATTTTTCTTCATAATAAACTGTCATTATTACAAGGTTTTAGAAATAAGCTAACAATATTTTATCTGTAATCATAGATTTTTTGAATTCTAATGTTTGTAAAAATCCAACTTAAACCGACCAGAAAAGGTAGAACAATCATTAAAACACCCTACTTTTAAATCATGACAGTGACAAAGACCTTTGATTTCACTATTGTCATTTTTAAAAGTTATGGTTTAAGACTGTGGTATTGAACCATCTTAAACACAATTTCCAGGTAACAGATTATGAAAATCAACTTTCGCTGAAAGATAAAAATGGAGATGGTGTGATGTCTAAAATGTTTGGTGCTGATCACCGCTCAGCTCTGCTAGAGAAGGAACTGCAGCAGCAGGAGCAGTTGATACAGGGCTGTCAACGAGAGAACATTAAACTATGTCAGGACATCAAGCACCTCAAGGTGGGTATTGCCATCTCTATATTCTTGGCTGAACTTCAATGTTCACACTACACTATATTGTGAAGGTCCTATATGCTACTAATATCGCGACATGCTCTCTTGGCCATAGCTCCCGATTTTCTCACAGTCAGACTTGTAGATAGCTGTAAGGATGTTACAAAAGAAATGAGAGATGACACAGAGTTAATAATGTTTAATTTGAGTCCTAATTGATTGATTTTATAATGTAAAGACCTGTTATGTAATTATATCAGTATTAGTTCTTCAGCGAAGGTTTGCGGCTTCACATTCATTAGTTAAGTTTGAATTCATCCACTGACAGCAAATACCAGCTGTCGCACTTTCATTATTTCATTAAATTAGTTTGAATAATTTAAATAAATGATAGATTTGATCTCTATACTTTACATTTATTGTTCACTGTTACATTGAGCCTTGATATTCTAAGCCTGCTGTCAACTCAATTCTCCAATTAATGTATTATTCACACTGTAACTGTAAATACGGTGGCAGATTGTATCTAGTTAAATCATGTCCAAAAAGGATGGCCAAAAAGCAATAACTTAAATTTAGAATAATTTTATCTTAAAAAGTAATTAAGATAATTGACTTAAGAGTGTCCGGAATGATCGCTGTCTTATGACTCAAAGGTTGACACTAAAAAGAGAGTGGCACTCCCCTCATCGGAAGCTAATTTAATAACTTGCCATTGAAAGATCTAGAACATGGACGCTTCAGAAAAAACACTCCTTTTGGCCAATGATTTTTAAATCTAGCTTGATAGACTGTCTCCTTGGACTCCTAGATTCCACTCTCACAAGATCCACAGCATACTACCAAATGTGGGAACAACATGTTTGTGTTTAAAGCCTTTATTTTTCGTTTTATGCATCCGGCCGTACCAGATGGTGATTATTTGTTGACTCCCAGCCGGAAAACCGTTACCGACTACGTGATATATCATGATGGCTAGCAAAATTTGCAACAACATAGACTTGCTACATATCGATACTAACAAGAAATTAGTTTAAATAAAAATAACACTTCAAACTCTCGAGAATTTTCTTTTTTTTTTACCAACAAATTATTCAAATAAGTACTATAACAGGGTGTCTACCAATACTGGAAATATACTTGATTATATTTTTGATACTGGAAATACTGGAATATACTGGACTTTTGAATCAGGTACTGGAAAAATATCCAGCCTTTTTACATTGTGTGAAGTGTTGGATTAAGAATTTTGAAACCCCTGTTATTATATGGACTACTGATAGTTATATTTTGAACACCCCCAATTACTCCCCCTCTGGTCTCTCTTGTTGCCACACAATTAGTTGACCTTGTAGATTACCTTGCATTGGGGGTGTTTGCCTCACTCGCTGATCTTTCTATGCTCAGTCTCTACACTAAGCCCTCTCTCCATTACATATTATATAAAGAAACAAAGAACTGTTTTGACTACACTAGCAGCCTATCTCCCCCCCACAACAACTTTTTTCCAGCAGTAACCATAATGAGTGATGAGTTACTAGTAACTGCTCAAGTTCAAACACAACTTCAAACTATTGGTGTACCTGCCTGACCTTGACATTCCAATGGCACAGTACAGTATTTGTTGTGTTCTTCACTTCATTCCTCCCCCTCTCTCACTCCTCCTCCATCCCTCTATCCCCAAAAGAAAAACTACCCTGGTGTGAGTATTATGCAGATCCCATTTGCTTATATTGTGACCTTTTTGCTAAAGAAGAAATGAGCATACTGAGGAAAAACCTCTTAATAAAGATGATTGGTTGGATAGTAAGGTCCCGTGAAGTTGGCAGCACCACTAACGGCACAAATTCTGAAACCTATGAAGTTGGCAGCACCCAGAGTTTTTTTAAGTTTCCACAAAAAGCTATGGCAGCACAAATTATGGGGATAGGATATTCTTGTGGCACAAATTCAGTACTAAATATTGGCACAGGTTACAGAATTTGTGCTGTTAGTTGTGCTGCCAACTTCACGGACCTACAAAAAGTGGATTGTGATGAAAGTAAAGGCCATTGTTTGTTGTGTAAAACTAACTTTGATATAAGTAACATGGGAATGAATATCTTCAATTCGATCTCATGCCAAGGGAAAGAAGCATGTTGACAGAGTGAAAGCTGTTAGTGGGAGCAAACAAATATTAGACTTGATCCCTATGGCCAAAAATGCAGTGTCATCTGTAGGCCTACATGAAGATGTACATTTTAGTACTAATGACCATGAAGTAGTTTTGAAACCTGAAACTAGACATAGTTTTTTTTATAGCTTCTTTGTCAAAGATGAAGTTTCTCGTGCTGAAATATTGTGGGCTATTAATCAAGTAATGACACATTCTTCTGCTAGAAGTTTTTATGCTTGTAATGATCTTTTTAAAGTAATGTTTTCCAATAGTGATATTGCGCAGAAATTTCAAATGCATAAAGATAAACTTGGATATGTTATCATGTATGAACTAGGTTCTTTTTTCAAAAGCAAGCTTGCAAATATGGTTAAACAATGCTCATTTTATTGTATTTCATTTGATGAGAGCATAAATACTGTGGCTCAGAAGACCCAGATGAATGTTGTTGTTCGCTTCTGAAGTGAACATGAAATTCATACAAGATATTTAACATCTTGCGTTTTAGGTTATGCAACAGCTCAAGATATATTGATGAACTTTATATCTGCACTAAAATACGAGGGCTTGGACCTTAAAAAAATGCTTTAAGTTTCCATGGATGGACCAAATGTAAACCTCAAATTTTTAAGTGATCTTAAAAGTTTCTTGAAGGAAGGTTCTCCACAAGATCCTAAGTTACTGTAATTTGGAACTTATTCCTTACACATTGTTCATGGTGCTTATTAAACAGCACATGCTAACTCTAGTTGGACTATTAATGAGTTTTTGCACTCACTATATTATTTATTTAAAGATTTTCCAACAAGACGTGCAGACTATCAAAGATCATCTCTTTTCCCGATAAAGTTTATTTCTATTAGATGAGTAGAAACTCAAGGGTGTTAGAGAGAGCAATGTTAAAATGCTGCCATATTTATAACAGTATTTTTATTCTAACAAGCATCCTCCAAAATCTGATAATTTCCAAACATTAAATAATTTGGTGAAGGATGAACTTCAGACATCAAAGTTATGATTCATGCTGTCAGTTTCAAGAGTTGGAGCAATTTTTCTCTGAATATCAGTGCAATCAACCTTTATTGCCGTTTATGTTTGCACATCTAAATAAACTAATTGAGCACTTGATGAACAAAATTGTAAAATGTGATGTAATGAATTCAGCAAATACTTCTAAAAAATTGTTAGCCGTTGATTTAAAGAAACAATCCAACATGAAATCACTCCTTACTGTAGATAATGGGTTTGCAGCATCAGCACCTTTGAATTAGAACTAAAGACATAAAGTTACTTCAGTTCAGAGGAGATTGTTGAAAATTCCTAGTTGATCTCAGCAACAAACCTTTACATAAGTTTCCTCTCCTCTACAAAATTGTCAAGGGTGCTAGTTGTCTCTCTCTCGCAGTCATGCTCAATCCATTTGTTAGGACCTATAGGATAACCTCTGCATTAGAAGTCCTACTAGACAAGAAACAACTATCTAGCGTGCAAGCTGATGTTGTAAAAAGAGAATATTTGGACTTTGTATCAAAGCAAGAAGTTATTGACTACCTTAAACAATCCACTTCAAGTGGTAACCAGCTTGATGAGTTCTTCATGAATATCTTTTCTAGATTAAATGCATCTCAGGAACTAAAATATTTCACCAAAAAAAATCTTGTTCTCTTCCATAACAATGCAGCCATTGAGCGAAGTTTTTCTCTGAATAAAGAATGTCTGGTTGAAAACCTACATGAGGACAGCCTTATTGCTCAACATGTAACTTATGATGCAGTCAATGCAGCCAGGGACTTATAAATATGACAATTTCAAAAAAATATTTTCCATCCTGTGAGGAATGCATCACGAACAAAGAAAGAAGCGCTTGAAAAGAAGAAAAAGATTGAAGTAGACTTAAGTCAAAAAATAAAAACAGCATCTGAAGAAATAAGAAAATTAGGATTGAAAAGAAGAACAGTTTTGTAGAAAACAAAGGAAGAGGCCAAAGTGCTAGAACATGAAATGCAAAAATTGAAAAAGTTTTGTGACTGAATTAATTTTAACTTTGGTCAGTATTCTAAAACAATATTTTGTTTTTGGGTTTTTTCATCTTAATTTTTAATAATGTTAGGTAACTGCAATTATCTTTATTTCCAAGTAATTTCTATCAACATAATATTTGTTGGTTATTTTTCATTGAAGATTCAGTATATTTATTACTATATATTTACTAAACAAATTCATTATGAAAAATATAACTTGTGGAAAGTATCAAGGGGTGGTAGGGATAATAGTTAGTTTTTGTGGAAGAGTAAACTCCCTGGCTGTAATCATTCTTTGAAGTTGCGCCACCAAGACTGATTACTTGTACCTCTAAAGTTCTACGAGTGAGGTGAAATGACCTACCAATTTTACCAGGAGAGGTATTTTCACATCCCTTCCAGGGTTCTTTTACATGCCACATGGAACCGACAGCTTTACTTCCCCTCTGAAAGATGTTGAACTATGATGTTTACTGCTCAAGAAAAATTCTCCATCCTTTGTTGGGTTCTAACCCACAAACATTGGGTCCTGAGGTGAGCACTTTACTCCAAGACCACCGAGGTCAACATTGGTATAGGTCATTCTAAAAATGTAATGTTTGTGTGTGTATTAAAGATGGGTCGGATCCACCTTTTTTCAAATCTGAAACTTCATTTTGCCATCAAATCCCTAATTAAAATTAAAATTTAGAAAATATTGTAAGCATAAGGGTTTAACTTTCCCAATAACTAGGATTTTTTCCTCCACTTCTGATTTTGTTTACATTAAATGGTAATTATTATTTTTTTAATGACAAGAAACTATTTAACTATTTTAATACCTTTAAAAGATAACTCAAACTTACCTGTTTAAAAAAATGATTATGATTTGAGTCTTAATCCATGAATATTCCTTGTAGGTTCTAGGGTACCATCCTTAGTATATACTAGTATATATGCATCAATACACTTGATTCTCGATGTAAAAATGTTTAACTATGACATACCTAGGCCTACCATAACTTTCTATCATTTTATGATTTTGAAATAGCGATTGTTTGTATCTGAGTACCTTTCATATCTCTTATATATAAAATTCTCGTGTCACAATGTTCGTTCCCGTACTCCTCCAAAACGGCTTGACCGATTCTCATGAAATTTTGTGAGCATATCGAGTAGGTCTGAGAATCTGCCAACATCTATTTTTCATACCCCTTAGTGATAAGGGTTGTCCACCCTTAACATTTTTCTATAATTTTTAGACATTTTTTTAATATCTTTATTTTTTTATTATGTCACATTAAAAAATACATACAACCCTAAATTTTTACCCTTTTATCACCAACCCCTATTTTTTAATAGCCATTTTAGTAATTTAATCATTTTTCATCCCCGGTCGATAACTGATCAATCGTCATTTAATTAGTTATCCCCGCCAGTTGTCTACAGGTGTCACTTCTGACCCAGTCTGAGACGAAGCCAGTCTCCTGTTTCTCTCACACAATAAGACTTCTCTCACTCCCTACACAGTTGTCGGCCATCATTATTGTTTATGCATCAAGTGTAGTAGTAACGTTGACAATTATTATTTTGCTATCTCAGTGTAACTCTCATATTAACTATTAATCCTTCCTATTTTATTAATAACTAGAAATTACTTAAAAATTATGTTTGCCGGGTCAGCTAGTGTATATATATATATATATATTTCATATATATATATATATATATATATATATTTCATATATGAATTTCTTAAAAAAAATATACTGGAAATATACTGGAATAACAAAACTATAGTCAGGTAGACACCCTGTACAAATCTTTGGGGTAGCCCATTGTTTGTTTTTTATTCTTCTGAATTTGCCTTATTTTTATGCTTTACTCTACACAATTTTATCAATTTATGACTCTCTTGATACAAACCATACTAGACAGGAATGAATAAACTATGATAGAATACTATGAATGAAGTTTTTTTTATCACTTGTTTATTAAAACATGTCATATTTATTTCACCAACATTCATCAAATTACAATAATATTAATAAAAAGTATGTTTAGATATGTGTAGCCAGACTAAGTAGTCTATGAATTATTACTAAAATTACAACAATAAAATAAACCAACCAAAACCGAAGAAAGAAAACACAATGTTTAGAAAATAAAGCTGACAAAATTTGATAGTTAAATAAGATGGCAACATTTTGGATAAAAATAATTCTTTTAATTCTTGGATAGTAGTCAGTCTCCCCTCCTTAGTGGCGTATCCTGGTAATGCGAGACAGGTGTGCTGCTACTCAAAATGAATTTGTACTCTTATTTAACCCCTTCTCTTCTTAATTGAAAAACCAGCAATATTCAACCACACAATGATAGTTATTGTGCTGGAAGAAAAAATATTTACTAAATAGTACATATTTCTACTTACATGTTTCACTTGAAGTTCAGTTCCATTCTTCTTTCCTTTTGCAGAAACTTCTCTGTGACGGCATTGTAAAATGTATTCTTCATTCTAACTTTGCTCAAAAGTTTATTTTCATTCAATAGTAGGCTAAGACTGGAGAGTTGATCTTGACATTGTGTGGATCTGCGGTAACTGTGGATTTGCTTTAATGCTGAAAATGATCTTTCAACAGAGGCCGTAGTTGCTGGAATAGTCATTATCAATTCTGCCAGTTTGAACACTTCTTTAAAGCCTGAACTGAGATCATTTTTAACTAAGAACTGCAGTAACTCATGAACTGGCTTATTTTAGGACTCATCTGAACAATAAAGAACAATTCATTCTATAATAGCACATAGTCGCACATTCCTTCATAAACGTCTTTTAATTTATTGATGAAATCCTCTGGAAAACTTTTCTTGAAACTGGTATACTTTTGTTCATAAAGAAGGTTGTAATACTTGAGTTTCTTTAAAGCCACAAACCTTGTTTCTGTGTAATCACTAATATTATCAATAATTTCAAAATACAGTTGGTAACATGAATCTTTTCCTTACAACCGACATCATCATTTATTTGTAGGTGATTCATATTATTCTCCCCTCGATCCCAATGCCGCATACGAAGGCTCGTCCCATGCTCGTTGAAGTTCATTTTTGATAACTTCGATTTTCTTGCAGCAGTACAAATTTCAAAATTTCTTGTTTGAAGTAAATTGCATAAAACATCTGTACATGCAAATATTCTTGAAAATACTTGAACTAGGAAAATTTTATTTAGGTTCTTCAAGAAAGCCAAAAAGCCTTGTGACTTAACCACTGTGTCAGCATCCCATTCTCCTGAGCATTCAATGACATTTTCAAAAAAGTCAATAAGCTCCAACCAAGGATAACTCACTGTACTAATCTGGAAGTGAAGTTCCCCCTAATGGGTGCAACAGTTGTCATCTTCTTAGAAATACATTTTTGAAGAGCTATTGTTCTCTTGGACAATTTTGAGAAAATTCAGAAAGGCCAATGAGGGTTTGAAAAAAAATATTGCAGTCTTTGATATTCATCAACTTTGTTGCAAGACGAGGTTCAATGTATGGACACAGCAACGAGTAAAAAATGCATTTGGGTAAACATCCACAACTTTTTTCTTTTTCAAATGACCTGCCATCACAGACACTCCATCAAAAGTTTGTCCAACTAACTTCTCTTTAAGTTTGTACTTTTCTACCCTACTAATAACTAGTTTAAACAAACATTCTGTGCTCATAATGCCGGTAAGCCCACTAAACCTTTAATAAACAACACCATCTAATACATATCTTAAGATGGTTGATAGCATAACCTATCACAACATTCATCTAAACTTATGGCAGTAATGGTTGAAACTTGGACTTCTTTATTTCATCAATGAGGACTTTGGAGATAGCCTGAATGTGATCATTTTGTACAGCTGGAGAGGTCCCATGGAAAATTGTAAAGCTTTATAGGTAATATTCCAAAAGAGGCTCATATTGCTGAAGTATATCCAAAAACTCTAAATAGTTGTTTGCCTCAGTTGAGAGAGTCATTACATTTGTCATGTCCTAGGAAAGGAAGCTCCTGTTTACCAAGGAAGCATATTACATCATTTGGGTCTTTAAAAAGATCTTGATTATTTTACAGTTTCATTATGTTGGCTGATCATTAAGCATGATGTCCACTCTTTGTCGGTCAAACATCATTTGAAGAAAATATTGGACATGGTTTTTAGTGTTTCAATATGTCTCTGTGTTTAGATTATCAAAACCATTTTCACTCCATACACTTCCTTCTGAATAAAATAGAAAACAAGGCCAGCAAAACAATTTATTACTCTTTTTGCAACCAGTTAACTATTCCACCATCTTGTAATGAGCTGTTGAAAAATATGTATACTTCTATCTTAGTTTTATGTACTGTTTTTAAGAGTGGTAACTCAGGACATGTTCTACTGTTACTTACAATTGATAGTTTTTCACTAAAACTTAGTAAAGAAAATGTCGTTTTACCAATATCATCCAACATTTGCATTTCGGGTATATGTCAATTATCTCATAAATACTAACTAATTTACAACTTGAAACACACTGTCACTGTAATACTCTTCACTTCCTTCAACTAAAAAACACGAATAACACTGCATGTGGGATACATACCACTCTTCTCTTGCTTTACAACTGACGAGAGCTGTGAACAAGCTTCACAATTTCTGACATGTATAGCTACAGACTGTATTCCACCCCTGCTACACTCCACATCACCAAACTTGCCATTAGACATGACTCTGAACAGACAAGCACACACAAACCACGAAAGTATACGGAAATAACTAAGAGGCCGGCGGCCGCATGTATTTGACACAGAAATAGCTACAACCAACCTCTAAAAAACACCCCACAGCCACTAACTACATCTAGGCGAGAATCGAATTATGTATCCTGTTGTGTGTGGTCTGCAAGTAGGACATTAGAAGATAAATATTTTAATGAGTGATAATTTTACTTTTATTTTCCTTTGGGAAAAGGTGTAATGGCACTTGTCTAGCACACATAGAAGATATGCCACTGTCCCTCTTCCCCCTTAAAATAATTTATACAAAGATTATTACTTTGCTTATAAATAACATTAATACTACCCATATTATTAGACACCCAAGACTAATTATATATCCACAAGGATGAACCTATTTTCAGAGGTTTTACAGAGTTTGATTTAATTTCTGTTTTCACATATTGTACTGCAATCAATATTTGCAAGCACCATTCAACTGTGTTTTCCGATAATTTAATTCAAAGCACAGTAGGAGTACATTTTTGAGGCACATCGATGAAAGAGTTTTATAGAAATGGGTTGAGTCCTTATATAAAATTTTCTTTCTAATCTCAAATTAAAGTTTCAATCCGAGAGTTTTTAAAAATTTACAATTTTAGTAATATATATAAAATAAAAAATAAAAATCCAAACAAAATCAAATAAGACTTAGTTTGTTTTGGTTTGGGAAATTAACATTTCAAATGAGTTGGATTTCTTAATAACCCATTATAAAAGACAAAAAGGAATTTTTTGTAATGAATTAAATACTTTTATACAATCTTGTAATTATTTTGTTACTTTGTTACTATCTTCTATAATTTATTTTTCAAACAGTAAAACTAAAATATTGTTCTTTACCAATCATCCAAGTATAACTAATTGATTATAAAAATTGCAAAATAATTTTGATTTGAGTCCAAGGCATTTAGATTAGAGGTTATATTTATTCTTTTTAATCATATATGTTTTGAAGATCTAACAGTCCCATCTATAATTTACTACTTTTTCTTGATATATTGTTAGCTGAGGGGCCGGTCAAAACACCTTACGCAACTCATACGAGATATTTAATTTTCTGTGCATACAATAATCTCATTAGAGATCAGTTGTGTCCATCAGCAAAGTGTGTGGCAATGGCCTTGACAGCAGCCCAGGTCTCTTGACCAACAGGCTCTATCTGATTGGCTGGCAGCACAAAGCCGTAGTCCCCGGTGTCTGGTAGCTCAATGCTGTATGAGTACTTGATACCTGCAACGCCTTTAGCCCAGTCATCAGACCCACCTGTAAAATGAAATATTTATGAGATAAATATATAGTATTTTTCTGGCATATAACTTCAAAAAGTAAAGAATATTCTGTGTACTCATCATTTGGGACAAATATGAATAAACATCTTTCTAGGTCTACAATTTTTAGAAATCTGAGAAATTTGTTAAATTTATAATTTGGCTTAGGTTGTAAATTAGCTACGCATACAACACACCTTTTACAGCTTACTCACACTGCAGAACAGCTTACTATGGATCACAAGTCACAAGGAATCATCTTTTAGAAGAGGAAACATAATATTTTACAAGAAAGTTTACAGGTAAGTAATTATCAGCTAATTACTATCATGAAATATTTACAGAGATGTATTGCCTTCTTTTGCTCTCCATTTCTCATTCTCTATGCCAGGCATATTTAATGACACTAATCCAGCAATATCAGTCTTTTATCTTAGAATATTTAAAAGTGATAACATTCTTGTGTAGTTATTTTTGTTACAATCAATATTCCTTACCATTGGATGTTAAGTGTTGTTGTTTAATGAGTTGGGTCCCTGTGTTTAGGAAGTGCACATTAACTACTTATGGTAAGAATAACAACTTTCCTTTCCTTAACACCCTTATTTAAACTCACCTGGGGCCGTGTATAACAGTTCTGCGGCTGTTCCCAGCAGGTAGTCAGTACCTCTGATAGCCTCCAAGGCCTCCACTCCCTTCTCTGCCAGAGTGTACATGTCATAGTAGTCCCGGGGCTTCTCCTCCTTGTATCCCCAGGGGACCAGCCACATCTGAGAGTATGAGTGCACCGTGAGGTATACTTTTATCTCTACCTGCCGAGACAGAATAAACTCTGACATGGCCCGTGTCTCAGGCTCCGAAAAGGCCCGGGGACCAGAAAAGTCCTCACGGCATGAGTCACTCGGGCTTCCTGCAACATCAGGTCTAGAACTGTCATAAGTTATCACTAGTTGAGGTGGTTGCCTGGTTATATCAAAGGAGCTCAGCCGTGGTTAAGCTTGGTGAAATGTTGCACTATTTTCTGAACAAGAATAACTCGTGTCTTCAACCAGTAACAACGTTTTTTTTTTTATTAATATTTATTTTTACACTTGGTAGCTCACTAAAGCTTAATAAATTGATTTATATATAGAATGAATTTTCAGATTTGAAACAAAGGAAGTTTGCTCTATCTATAGTCCCAAGTTTTAATAACTTGAGAATGAAGTTATGTCATAAACACAGTTTTAAGATGTGTGTTACATATTGGCTTACTAACTTTACAAGTCTTCACTGAACTGATGATTGAGTCTCGATTATATGTTAAGTGGAGATTTGTTGGACATTAGTAGCTCCTTTGCTATTAAAATAATTACTAAATAGACAACACTCAAAAAAGTTTGTTTAACAAAATTTCCTTGTTTGATATAAAATGTCTTGTGAGGGGTCACCTGAAGCTATAGAGGGGCATAAAAGAACAATTTAAAAAATAAAATAGTAATTTGATTATTTTTTAAAGAATCAAATAAATCTTTTAAATCATTTTGAAAAGTAGTGAAAATATGATTATAATCTGAATAGTGCTAGCCATTACTAGACTACTACTAGTTAGTAGTTTTACTACTTTTGCTTTGTCTTAAATATTTTTTCATGGCTTTCCCCTTCCTCCTCCTCGCATTCCTTTTCAGCTTATCAACCCTTGTCTTGTATTAAGTAACTTGTGGTGTCAAAGGGGCAAAGTACACTTGCAACAAAATACCATGCATTTTAAGAATATCACACAGTTACCTCACCATAAATAAACATACTTTTGCATAAAAATAACTTAATAACAAAATATAAGAAAATATTTTCCTTCATGTTTGAAATAATTGACACTCAAACATTTTCTAAATACAAACTTGAGATTTACCCATCATCATCATCATCATACCTAAAAGGGTGAGCTTTTAATTTAAACTTGCTAAAACACTTTTAAAAACTAGTGTAATCTATTGTCTATTCATTTGCGATTGTGAGTCTTTTCAACCCCCTTACTCCCTTTATTAAAATTGCCTTCTAAAAACAATTGGAGGATTGGAAAAAAACAAATTGTTTCAATAGTGCAACAAACTAATATTTTACTTAATAATAATGTGGACTATTCAAAACAAGAATGCCAAAATCCAAAAGCACAACAGAAAAAAAAGTATAATGTAGAAAAATAGTTACTTTTTTTTTGTAATTTTCATTCAAATAATTTTCTGGCTGCTTTACAATTGTGAACTGTACAGCCACCTATACTTGGTATTAAAATAGCCTAAGAATTATTTGAAAGTGTTAGGTCCAGTTATTGCGTAGCAAAGGTGACTATTGAAAATGAACCTAACAGGAACAGACATTTTGTATTAAAATAGCCTGGTAAACATTCAAGTCATAAGGTTGAATTTCCTCAGCATTGGCACGGGAGTGTTAAGCAAATTAACTGGCCAGGTCACATCATGCTACTGTTTTCATTCAAATCATTTTGAAATTGAATATTCAAAGTTATCAAATTATTCAATTATATTCATTCAATTATGCCCATCATTACCTGGAGCCCAATGAAAATCCCAGTTCCTGTTGGGGTCCACTCCATAGCAGCCTGCACCCCTCCTAGAGCCGCCGACCCGAGACCGAGTCTTACGCCAAAGCCTGTCCGTGGAGTGTGAATACTCATATCCATCAGGGTTAGCCAACGGCAAGATGTACCAGTCGACAGAATCCAGCAGCTCTGAGTGCTGATCACGGAACTCCACAAGGTGCAGAAGGATGTAAGTGACTGTTGCAGGAGAGATCCACTCCCGAGCATGAATACCTGTGTTCACACAACACTAAAAGTTAAGGATACACCCAAATTGGTGGACACATCAACTAAGGTGTCGGTCTCATATAGTTTTGTTATCTGATGATGAGGAGGTTAGGAGGTTGAATCTCAGCCAGGTGTGCCAATGAGGTTTATCCTAAGTGGTTTCCTGTTTTTCTCCACATAATTGCAGGTGAATTTCCTCAATTTCATCTTCTTTATAGGCCTAACCAGGCTATTATTGTAAATATACTGATAGCCTAAATCATTGGTTCCCAAACTGTAGCTGCGATCCAATTTTTAATGGGCTGCAAAAAGTTTCCCCATTATGTTCATCTAGATTGGTCACAAAAGTTTGTTATAAAAAAAAGTTAGGAAGCACTGGCTTAAACATGAGAAGTGAGTTACAGAACATGTAAAATAAGTATTGAGTGTTAACAAAGTTCAAATACATCAATTTTTAAAACTTGTGGTAGACAAGCATTGTATGATCCTCAGAGACAGTGAAGAGGGTGTTGTAGTTACCAAACTAAAGTACACAATTTGAGTCATACCACCATCGATCCAGATGGCCGGTTTCCCCTTTCCCCCTGTTGACACCTTGAGAAGTTTGAGATCACGACCTTGAGAAGACTTGCCGATGATTTCTGTCTGGCAGATGTCAGTGTAGGTATTGGCGAGATAATCCAAGTAACTGTCAATGTCTGAAACAATGAAGAAAGTGAAGGCTGAAGGTGTGCACCGAGACACAGTGGTTTCCACAGGGTTTGCTCTTGAATCTTCGTATTTGTGGAGACCTATTCATCTAGCAAATAAGTTGAGTACACACATAATATAGTGACTTCATTGAAAGGCAGTACTAGCATAAATTTTCTTTATCATCGCATATTACTACCCATTTGGGCTATACACTTATGTACTAATTACGTTAGTGGTTTTAGGGATAAGGAAGGCTATATTTAGAAGAAGTGTACCCACATTTGCATGGAGGTAAAGGGGAAAATAATTTTGGAATAACTACCCTCAGTACATTTGATCAAGATTCAAACCTCGATCTCCCCATTATCTGCCGTCTAATCTATTGTGAGAGTAGCGCCTTAGACCATGTGGTCACTGAAGCTGGTATTATCTCTATTCACCATTCTCATCCTCTTCTATTAGATTAAATAAGCTAGCTTGCTCAGTCATAACTGGCACAACATCATAATAAGAACTGGTATGTAAGTGTGGGAGAGATGTCAGTACCTTTATGCCGGTGGTATCTGGTCCATGAGAGCCGGTGGCCCCCCCTGTTCTCCCACTCCTCATCCTCTGGCTCCATTGGAGGGTTTTCACTCTCAATGGCTGTCTAGAAACATAATATCCATGGTTTATATAAAGCTACCTAGCAAATCTACCAAATTCACATGCCTTAGAGGTTAAATAAATATTAGGCTTGAGTAGAATCCTAAAAATCAAGGCTAAACCCACAAATTAGGAATTTGAAAATCCCAAAATGAAATTTATATGCCATCTGCATCTGCATTTGATGATAATTCTTTTTTTAAATTTTGAATGATTGTATAAAATATTGGTAATGCTCGTTTGGGAAGTAAAATCGCTTCCTCAATAGTCAAGAAAAAAATTAATTTGCCCGAATTACAAATGAGTTAGCTTCATACAATGTTAGGCATTGCAATTGGACTTAATATTTGTTATTTATATCTACTCTATCTATGCTAAACTGTGCAACTTACCTGGCAGTAAAATAGCAAGAGATGGGAATTTAGCTTCCATCTGATTATTAAAAACTCAACCCCCAAGATGTTGCTAACCTTCTCAAATAAAAGGCCAACGTAATTGAAAATATGTTTACTGGACATAATATTAATGTTATTAATCACGGTGTAGATTTACAGGATTTCCTGAGAACCTCATTATAATCTAATAATTTTGGAATTTAAATACAAAACAAAATATCCTGTTCATATTAAAATAATATTGGGCCTCTACCCCATAGGGCAGTCACATTATGTTTAATTCTATCACAATATAACTTGCAAGGATGGTTCTAATATACAACCAATTAAAGTCTGTGTGAATATAATATTAACATATATACATACATAATCACGCCGTTCCTTTAATGATTAAGGACAAAACTGTGCATGTAGATAAAAAAACAACTACTTCATACTTAATCCATCATCACTAATTTTCTCCACACATCCTTATCCTTGCGTACTCCCTTCCCTTCAACAACATCCATCAACCAATTCATACATGCTCTTTTATTCTTAAAACTTTTAATGTTTTTCTTATTCAAACATTTGTCTATAACATTTTTCAAATTGCCAGATTCATATCTCAGGAGCAAACAAATTACCAAGAAGATTCCCTGACAAGTAGGATTGTACAAACATATTCAAAGAACGGCTAAATATTTTAAATCTTATTAAAATGCTGGACGAACAGCTGGAACTGAATTTCGAATAAATAATCTATGTACAAGCAAACTCCATTATACATGGCAGATGCGTTCCCAAGAATCACCGCAGATACCGATTCCCCATAAAATGGAAATCTCTTTAAACATGTAAGAATATGGATTATGTTCCAATTTATTCAATAATTTGCAGCTAATTCTTAATTACAACAATGTTGATAATAAATTTTGCCATGCTTATTAGGTACAGATATCATTTAATAAAAATCAAGAAATGTTTATTGAATATAAACATAGAAACAACTAAAGTAAACCTAAGAAAAAGAAATAAAGAACTATAATGTTTTTATCATGTATTATATCAAGCATCCTATTAATCATTGTCGGATGATTCTGGCGAAAGTGTAGGCAGCTGTCTTCCCCTTGGAGCTAAAAATGAACGAGCAGAATTCCCAGAAGATGTGGAACATATAGTTGGAGACAATGAGTCAGCAGGTTTGCGGCCATCAGTTGAAATGCCTTGTTGTTTAGTAATGAACGCTTTAATAGAGGATGAGTTGTCACTTTTAATTCTTTACTATAAAGATCTTTGCAACATTTCAGCACATTCTCTACTTCCCTCCTCACTTTAGAATTTCTCAATAAGTCAGGGTCGTGTTAATCGATAATATCTATTGCTGAGTCGATCAATTTGTAGGCCTTTGACATAACTTTTGTTGTAAGGGTTCTCAGAGACTCTACTTTTTCTGGACACAATTCTGATTACTCTCTAATATTTTCTAATTCGATAGCCATAAGATCTTCGTTTGTCAGATCCTCTTTATGAGAGGCTAGGAGCTCACATATGGTTTCTTCATCAACATCTGATAATCCAATCTGTTGTGCCGTGTCTACAACTTTCTCCTCGTGCTACTAAGCTCATTCTCCACTGCAACATTTGGAATGCTTGATACAGCTTCAGACCATAGATTCTTCCATACACTGCTTATACATTGCAGAGTGATTTCATTCCAGACCTCGCGAATGGTATTGATCGCAATCTTAATGTTAAACTGGTGCCAAAACTTCTTAATGGTAAGTTTATCGTCTGTATCACACTGTTTGATAAGCATTGAGAAGGTTCTGTGAAGATAATAGCTCTCAAAAGCTGCGATCACTCCTTGGTCCATGGGCTGAACTATAGATGTGATGTTGATAGGAAGAAATAAAACCTTCATATTTTCATTTAACTTCACAACAGCAGGAGGATGACTAACAACCTTGTCAAATAAGATAATAATAATTTAAAAGGATTTTTTCCCTCTTACAATAGGCTTTCAACTCATCCTGAAGATCTCAGGAAAAATACAGAAAATTATAGATGCCATTTGTCATTTTTTAATAGATCTCCATATAACAGGCAATCTGGTTTTAACATAATCTTTTAATGCCCGATTATTTTCTGAATGGTAGATATGAGGAGCTGTATCTTGTGATCCCTGAAAGTAGGAGCGGATATTTATGTTTTACCCAATCCCTGCCTGCACCTAAAACTTGTGGTGAGGTGAGAACATTTTTGGACTATATATACCTCTATAGGCTATTTACTATTTAGAAGGGTTTTTTTACTAGTAATTGTGGGCTTGGGTTTAACATTTTTAAACTAGCCACTAACATTAAAAATATAAAAACTAAGCTAAGTCTTGGCTCAAAGAAAATTGTTTTAAATTAAAAATAAACATGTTTAATAAATTATCACTTTTTCAAAAAAACTTCAAACTAATTAGGTCCTTTTAACTTCATAGTTTAACTTAATTCCAAACAACTAAATAGTTTCCATCAGCATACTATTTTTGGCAAACACCTTTTTAGTCAACCTGTAGATTACTTCTGAGAAACAACTTAAGAAGGGCATGGAAAATGATGACAGAAAAGGATAATATTCTTAGTATTGGCCTACGCTGTTGCTTCTGAGAAGACTTGCTGCCTATGGTTCTAAAAACACAGACTACTCAACCTACATATGTATATTATCAAAGGGAATGATTTATGTGCTACTATTGATGTTACAAAATAGTTAATTTTAGATTTTGTATGTTATTCATAAAAAAACAGTGCTGTTCAGCAATTCTCTGTCTCAATTTAATTTAAAAGTAATTATGGATTAATTTGATATTTACATTATCTTAAGCAAAAATGTACATGTAATGAATATTTTCCCCAACCCTTGCAATGCAGCAGTACTTTTACGCTCAACCCCTACACTAGCAGGCCTGCAGAGGTCTATTCTCCGCCACTGCCCACAGGTGTTTCCTCCAAAAAGATGTGTGCAGTGGTCCTTGGCCACCTTGAAACTATATGATGTTTTTTCTTCAACAAAAATAAATGTGCAACTTGGCATTCGTTTCCAAACAGGCCAGTTTCATAAGATTATAAACACCTGCTTTGGTGTATGTCCCCCCTCTACAATGACTTGTTTGAATATGATTTGTTTAAATGTCTCACCTGCAACATGGTATGCGGCAGCCGCCTCCCCAGTCAATTTTAAATTGTGGAAGTTATGTCAATTTTTGCAATGATCATACCAACCTGAACTATCTTAAAAAGATGCTGGTTTTTCAGCATCTTTTGTTTGATCTTCATACAGACTCTTTGCCTTCTCTTGAATAACAGCTCTGGAGAGTGGCATGTTGTGCTGGTTGTGATGTTCTATCCATTTGGTTGGCCTTTTCTCAATTTTCTTCATGCAACCCTACCATAATTTAGTTACTCTAGTTACACTAAGATTCGTAGAAGATTGCACACTTTTATGAATTGATTCACCATTAGCACGAATAGTTCTTACCATCAACTCACTCAGTCCCGTGACATGTTGAATGTCACTGTTACTTTCACCTTTATCAAACCTATTCAGAATTTCTAATTTCACTTCTAGTTAATGTGATTTCCATAATCTTTTCACAAATATACCACTTTTCACATTCTTTGAATCACATTCTCTGTGTTTTCCTGACATTTGGTGTACTAGAAAACCACACAAGCACAAGAAAAATATACTGCCTGAAACTTTGTTATTACATTGTTGAAAGAGCTTGCATATAGCACTGAGCAGCAAAGGGTGGGGATGACACGCGTGAAGAGGTGTGCACAGAGCATTTTGACAAATGAGGGAGTTCGCACTTGTTTCCATCTATCATTCAACAAGTGACACGCACAGTTTCCTTTCACCATTGCACCATTTCTCCTCACCAATCAAAATCTGCATCTGTGTGAATATATGTATAACAAGAGCACAAATAGCGGGGCTTGTCTTTATTTCAAAGATCGCTAAAGGGTATTTCATGTACATAAAGATCTTTTCTAACACAGTCGCTCTTACAACAAGTACTGACTGCCTAGAATCTTTCTTCTTTCTTTGGCCAAGTCACGATAACAACATGCTCTCAAGTGAAGGAAAGAAGAGAACCAATTGGGGGACGGTAGGGAGAAGGGGGTGTAAAGTGTGATGTATTGTTCATAGATACGCTAATCCTCTGTTGCATGTTGCAAACAAGTGATGGGTATCAAGGTAGTCCTGAATGTCACCTGTAAGTCCTGTATCAGCACCAGGTGGGCTATGTGGTGGGTATCAAGGTAGTCCACCACAGTTCCCTTGACTCGAGGAGAAGTCAGCAGGTCCGCCGCGGAGCTCTGGTTCCTCCTGTATGTGTCCACGCCTCTGCTTGGTGCAAAGTGCCTGGACCACAAAGTGACTTGTTCCTCTTTGTCAACCAAGGATCGGACCAGATCCACCTGAGGTCCATCCCTGAGAATGAAACAAACCTATAAACTTTTTCTAAACTACTTTGGTGAGCATGTAGTTTGCTGAGCATGAGCTGATTTGCAGATGACTGGTAACTTTAGGTTAAAATCTCAGCTGGATGTACTGATGATGGTTTTCTCATTCTTTCTCTACACAAGTGGGAATATAGTATTATTAATATATGAGTTATCTAAACAACTCACGGGCTTCTACAAATATAAGGGACTATTTTCTATCTTAGGATAAATTATATTATTTATAATTATACCTTCACTTTAGAAAATTATGTTCTATATTTTATTTTGTAATATAGGTTCATATAAATCAAACACTTAATCTAGATTTAAATTATAAAAGTTGAGCTAAATGTACATTTGATTGTAGGTATCCAATACCTATTATTTAAATAATATTATATTGCACAATTTACCCAATTTAACCCTAATTAGATTAAACTAACTTAATCATATCTCAAAATCTACCCAAAAAAACCAGCCTTACCTAATCTGACAAACATGTAATCACACTTCATTGGCACTTGTCTACAAGTTTACCCACAATTTTATTTATTTTATTATTGAGGACACTAGTATGCAAACAAGGTTGTACTACCTGAATACAGTAATAATATTGATGTATTCCAGTCATAATTGGTGAATACAATTGTACTTTATTTAAACACTATTGTTGAAACATGACAGCACTTTTTACTATATTATTTTGAAGGTGAATACACCTCGAATAAGAATTTTGGTCCTAAGTATTACCAACATAAACACCTGTATTTTAGCTCTAGATCTATCACTCTAACACACAAACATCTTCATCACATTAGTTTTTGTTATGTATAGTAGAAAAGAAAAAGAAAGGTAATACAATATTACGCACATTGGAAAAACCCTAATAAGTTGGTAGCCCTTGTAAGACACCACGGTCTCTTCAGTGTCACCATCTTCCAGAGCACTGGCGCTCAACATTCGGAGCAGAGCTGCCAACAGAGGGACAGTAGGCGTCAGTCGTTGCATGGTACAGAAAATGATGGAGGCCCCCATGAGTACTGGCTTTATGATCTTTTGACGGAAGCCCCCATCATGTCAAGCTCATCTAGTGATCCAGCTGGAGTTATGACCTCGACCTCTCAAACTAAATAATGTTTAACTATGTCACAAGTATCCACCAAGGAGAGATAATTTACTTTTCATTTAGGTCATCCAGTGTGAAAACACAAGTAGAATCCCACCCCAATCCTATCATATGTGAAGGTGTAGGTACAAGTGTGGGTCCATCCCACATGAAGGTGTAGGTGGAAATAGAAGTCTAGTTCCACCACACGGGAAGATGTACTTAGCAGTGTAGTTCTATCCAACATGAAGGTGTAGGTGGAAGTCAAGTATTAGATCATGTAAAAATGTAGGTAGAAGTGAAGCTTTTTCCAATGTGAAGGTGTTGGTAGAAGTGAAGGTTTGTCCCACATGAAGTTGTAGTTAAAAATATAAGTCCATCCCAAGTGAAGGTGTAGTTAGAGGTGTAGTTCCATCCCACATGAAGGTGTAGGTGATGTGTAGGTCCATCTTATGTGAAGGTGTAGTTAGAGGTGTATAGCCATCCCACTTGAAGATATAGTTAGAAGTGTAGGTCCATCTTATGTGAAGGTGTAGTTAGAGGTGTAGGTCCATCTTATGTGAAGGTGTAGTTAGAGGTGTATGTCCATCCCACTTGAAGATATAGTTAGAAGTGTAGGTCCATCCCAAGTGAAGGTGTAGTTAGAGGTGTAGTTCCATCCCACATGAAGGTGTAGGTGATGTGTAGGTCCATCTTATGTGAAGGTGTAGTTAGTGGTGTATGTCCATCCCACTTGAAGATATAGTTAGAAGTGTAGGTCCATCCCAAGTGAAGGTGTAGTTAGAGATGTAGTTCCATCCCACATGAAGGTTAGGTGATGTGTAGGTCCATCTTATGTGAAGGTGTAGCTAGAGGTGTAGTTCCATCTCACATGAAGGTGTAGGTGATGTGTAGGTCCATCCCAAGTGAAGGTGTAGTTAGAGGTGTAGTTCCATCCCACATGAAGGTGTAGGTGATGTGTAGGTCCATCTTATGTGAAGGTGTAGTTAGAGGTGTATGTCCATCCCACTTGAAGATATAGTTAGAAGTGTAGGTCCATCTTATGTGAAGGTGTAGTTAGAGGTGTATGTCCATCCCACTTGAAGATATAGTTAGAAGTGTAGGTCCATCCCAAGTGAAGGTGTAGTTAGAGGTGTAGTTCCATCCCACATGAAGGTGTAGGTGATGTGTAGGTTCATCTTATGTGAAGGTGTAGTTAGAGGTGTATGTCCATCCCACTTGAAGATATATTTAGAAGTGTAGGTCCATCTTATGTGAAGGTGTAGTTAGAGGTGTATGTCCATCCCACTTGAAGATATAGTTAGAAGTGTAGGTCCATCTTATGTGAAGGTGTAGTTAGTGGTGTATGTCCATCCCACTTGAAGATGTCATTAGAATTTTAGATACATCACACGTGAAATTTTCATTAGAATTATAAGTAAATCCCACGTGAAGGTGTCAGTAGAAGTATAACTCTCTACAATGTGAAGAGGTTGTTAGTAGTTTAGCTCATTAGTTAACATAAAAGCTTACTCTAAAGACAAATCCTGGAATTTTCGCCCCTTACCCCCACTTTCTTATAGAAAAACTACCTGTGTACAATTAGTAGGGCATAGGGGTAGTGTATGAAGTCTCTACCAGGCTAGTCCCTACTAGGTTCCCTGATCAATTAACTGTATCCCCTCCTTTTTTTTATCAGCCCTACCTGAGCTGTGCCCTCCTTGCCCTTATTCTTGATCTCCTTTCCTTCCGCTTCTGGCATCTTGCTTCCTTTACTCCTCATAGTCGATACACCCATTATTAGGCCAACGTTAAATAACTAACGTAATTATTGTCAACTGCAAAATATCTCTTTCTGCCTATTCTCCTATCTAGTAGTAGTATCTGACAAAACATCCTGTTACTAGGCTAAGATTAAATAACATATTTAAGATCACTGTGTTCAAATAAATAATTTACAATCTCGAGATGCATTTATTTTGTATCTTCATAAATAGATAGGCTCTTTCATTTACCTAAAAAATATTGTTTTTGATGTGTGTGTGTATACAAACACACATACACACACATAAAAAACCCAACATCATTGAGATTGATAGTGTGGGGAAAGTTCTACTAGGTGAGAGGAACTTTATTCCGGAAGTTATAAACAGTTTTAACGCTTCACAACTTGGCCTAACGTATCTAGGAGGTGATACATAAGAACTTTTTAAACTTTTTATGTGGTAGCGCCTGAGAGCCTGGTAGGGGTAGTGTTGGTGGGGCCTTCCGAAAACTTTCAATGTCGTGCGAGAGAGAATATATATATAACGGTTTATAACTTCCCGACAAAAGTTCCTACAGTATAGTAGAACTTTCCCCACACCATCAAGCTCAATGATGTTGGGTTTTTCAGCCACGTACTCTTCTTCTTCATCCTTTTCTCCCTTTAACTACATACGTTTTAAGTTCGACCCCTCGCAGAAAGAATCTTCATCAAGCAGGCCCTCCCCCGGCTCCTTTATGTGCTGTACATGAAGGATCTCGGGCCTATAACAGCTCTTCAGCTTGTACACAAGGCAGGTTTGGAGAAGACCTCCATGGACTGACTTCATACAGGGATTGTAGCTTCCCAGACAGATAAACGATGAGTGTCATGATTCACTGTATCCCCTGTCGTCCTTCTCGATGTAGTATGTTAGCCTCGTCTACCCTCGCCTTTATATACTCAGAGGTAGGAGGAACTTGCCTGTCCCTCCTTAGACAATATTGTCCCTGCGTGGAGTCAAACCCTAGCCATTTTACGTCTGATATAACTCCCGCCCGTCCGATGATTGTTTCCACAAGATACACGCCCAAATTTGGTGTCTTACCGAGCTCCTTGGTGTAAAATTATCCTGTGATTGGTTTACCTCTCATATCTAAGAGTAGAAAAATTCTAGGATTCGTCTCGATGACTTGACTTATTTTGAACTGTTCCATGAACCAATTTGCAGTATAGCCCTTCGCGAAAACATCCTAATGCTTACTGATACGAACGATATCACCACCCTTAAACGTTCTCGGTGGCGGATCTATCGTTTTGGCGTGCAGGTACACGTTTTGGAAAAGTCTGCCATCCAAAACGTACATTGGGTTCATCTTGATGTTAAAGTTTACTGTTCAATTATATTCGTAGAGTAAAGTTAGTAGCGTATCGATCCATCTTTATGATCCTTTAGCCGTGAATCTCGTCTAAATCTTGTTCTTGAGCCTTTGGTTGAATCGTTCCACGACACTAGCCTTGACGTGGCTCTACATTTAATAATGATTTATCCTCTTGCTTGCCATTAGAGCTTTTAAATATGCCTTATAAAACTCTGTATCATTATCCCTTTGTAGATGACTTACAAGAAATAAACCGTTTGCAATCAGCTGTCGAAGGGCGTGAATCATATCCGCGGTAACATTATTCCCGTCCTAGTCTTGATGGGTACAACACAAGCCCGTTTGGAATAGTCGTCACTGATGGTGATAAGATAATTGTATCTCTTATTCGATATAGAATAAGGTATCATCGCACGCTAACATGTCTTCTAGCAAAACGACGTCTTGCGGGATGATGAAATTTACTTGCAGTATCCTACTTGACATACATGATTATGGAGTTAACCTAGATATAATAAATACGTTTATACGATGATTCCAGCCTCGCGTGATTCTTAGATCATTAAGATGATCTCGGTGACCTGGCGGTCTAGGGGTAAGGTGTCAGACTTCTATGCTGGCGGCCGGGGTTCAATCCCCGGTCCCGGCAAAGATTTATCTGATTACCAAACCCTTCCTTCACCTCTGACAAGACATCTTGTGAACGTGAGGAATGCCAGGTCTCCACCGTGGTTCGGATTCCACGTTAAACTGTAGGTCCTTCATTTCATCTCACAATCACCCCACCATTACACATTAGCGTAAGTGCGTATAACCCGACCGGGTAGTAAGACGCGGTGCTAATAATAATAATAATAATAATAATAATTAAGATGATCTCGCTATCGTGCGTTGAATGACCTGGCCCGCTCGATACGTGCAATAGTCGTAATCAATCGACCAAATCGTTATGATCGTCCCATTAGGTATAATCGATCCTTCTTCCTCTCTCCACCTTGTATGGACCTTTCCCCTCAAGTTCGTTCTCCTCGTGAAACATAGATTCAATGATGCGTAAATACTTAGATCCCGAACCTGACTTGAAACGACCATAAGGTTTGTTCTTTAATAGGTGGTTGTCCGTTTCCAAGTACACGTTAAGATCCTCCTTGGTATAATTCATGGTCTCTTTTCTGAAGAGTAATTCTAAAAGTCCCCGGGTGTAATAAGGAACTGCCATATTATTGAGAATCACAGCCTTGTCACTTGCATCAAACATGATATGTGTATTCCCGAGTTTGGTCCTGGAACCCTCTCAACGTACACCGTAGGTTATATCGGAACGAGTTTGAGGCGTATAAAGATAAGAAAGGAATGATTTTTATGTAATCTCTCTGTTGAGACTATTTCGCGATGATATCAAAATCGTGTCGTGATTTGCTTAGCTGTTTTAACTTTCGTTTAATGATATTACTCGCTTTGATGATATCCGAAACTTTCATCGACATGATGCAGGCAATGGAGGTCTTGTGCGGCGATTAATTTACCAAGTACTATTCCTAGACGTACGTAAGCCCTAACTCTACATGTAACGTTAGCGATGATTATGATAAGTTCTAAAGGCGACCATCTGATAGGTTAGGGTCCAATAAACAGGTAACGTTCTTCAAATTCATATCCATGGTAGAAACGATCCCTGCTCTCTTGAACATAAAACCATGTTCGTTAGTTAAATCAATTTCGAAATATCTGGTATTATTCCTGATCGGGTTTAAATCTAATTAAATATAGACGAGATCGTAATAACACATTTGGTCTACATAGGTTTTAGATGCTGATTATGAAAGAAATATGGAAAAAGCTATGTTGTGTAAGACTAAATCTTCTCCATCGTAAAACCAATCGTCCTTCATCACTTTTGCCGACATGATCCCTCATGTTATCGTATCGTAAAAATGTCGCACAACGGTCTTTTGTATGACGAAAGACTCTTGAGCAGCTTAGGACATAAAGAATATTTCGCTGCTTTTATATTATTAAGATGATCTTCCTGCTGAAGAGACATACCTCTTCCATCCCTTGTCTGCTACTTCTTCCAAAGTTGACGAACATAGTTCAATCCTTCTCCGAACTCTCAATCAGTGACTCCATCTGGCCTATGATAATATCCTTGGTGGTATTGAGAGCTGGTATCTGTTAGTTACATTGTTTCGCATTCATCTCAGCGGTGTAATACTTGTTACAGGCATCTTTAGATGAGGTGAAATCTGAATTGTTGATGATTCTCCTCGAGCTTGCATCGTAACATCCTTTAGGGTTTAGATTCAGACTATCTTCCTTCTCACCGTTGGATGTATACGTGTAGAGACTATTTCAGAATTCGATATGGACGTCCTGATATCTTATCATATACTGAGTCTATGCTAGTATTAATGGGGCAAGATAAAGATATTGAACCTGTATAGGTAACGTCCCTTATCGATCTCATAACTGTTGCTCAAGAATATATATATTCGTACATGTTCTTCCAGCAAATTGAACACACCTTAAACTTTTGGAACGTCACATCCTTGTTTACGTGGCCTTCATATGCATGTATCAAGTTGGCATTGTCCATCCTGAAAAGGATAATGATGTTAAAGTTATATCTCAGAATCTGCTTAGCGATCCGAGAGTAGGTCTGACACAGATGTATACAGTATTTACTACAGACTCTATATCCTTTTTTCCTACCCATACTGAACTAAATCTATATTTTATATTGTTTATCGCAAGCGACATCGTCGAAAATGAAGACAAAGTCGAGTTTCGACTCCGGCGGTAAGATTATCTCCTCGCTGCCACAGTAAGGAAAATAACCTAACCTTTCAAAGAGTTAGAGGACTTGAGATAAATGTTGTTATTTGGGTTAGTACAACGATTTAGAGTAGATATACACATACTTGGACCGTAATCCGTTAGATTATTCTATCATGCTGATCATAGTGTGTTTGTTTTACCGCAATTCGAAAATGCCGCAACGAAGATTATCGGGCAGCAACATACCTTTTCTCTGAGACGCTTTACCCTCATCTTAATCGTTATCGTGGATGGGTAACGAATATCTATGTTTCTCAAGCTGCGTCAACTCGTATAACTATATAATGTAATGCACATGTATATATGAATTCCATTCAGTAGGTCCCATGAAGCTATGAAAGAGAGATAGACTAATAAATAAGCTGATCAATAAACTGCCGTTAAAGGTTCATATACCTGGTACCATTACTGGGGCCATATACAAAGCTGGCAAATCGTTTGAAACAAGGGGATTCTGATGTTTAAAGTTAAAGATATATTGGGATATTATACCGCGGATCGTGAACTTATCGAAAAGCTTGGAAAAGAGTACCTTATTTGAAGCTGGGTGAGAAATATGATGCTTGGCCTGTTTCAAATACGAATAATTCTAAAGTCAAGACGGGGTCTAGTCTTGACGAAAGAATGTCACCGTCGACGGCGTGGAAATAAATGGCGTACTACTACTTTACTTCGCATGAAAAGGCAGGAGAGGATTGGGTCCCTTCCTATTCTCCCTCTGATTGCTGAATTGGGAGACGTAACGGGAGGTACTGCGGGAATTACGAAAGCCATTAAAGTGCCAAGGGTAACATGAAACTATTGAGCGAGGCTGAGAGATATAATCGTACACTAGTGGTTATCGCTATGGAAAAAGGAATGCATTTACGTCCGTACCAAAAAAAGGAATCGAGACGCCACCTAGATGACTTTACCAAAACAAATCTTCACTAGTGTGCTAAAGCGTTTAAAAAAATCCATTCTTTAGAAGAGTTTTTATTAGAGACGCCTTACCTACTGAACCATCGTGAAAGAAAGTGTGTGCCATCTTCAATCTAGGTAGCGATAGCGTTAAGGATACGCATTGGGTGGCATGTTAAAACACCAAAGAGGTGCGGAATACCTTGACAAATTCGATGATCTAAGACCTCCGCTCGAACTTGAACAATATCTCAGAAAATACCTACCATCTCTAATCATACGTGGTATCAAGAATACGGTACCGTATTTTGCTGTCGTCTCTGTCCATCTTTCCTTGAGTACTTATGGTTACGATAGAGCTTAGTAAACACATACTATATGACACGTTGACAGGTCAGAGTTCGACTCTGACCAATAGTTACTGTCCGCATATCCTGCTGGAAGAAGAGAACCCTAAATAAGATTAGTTTATCAGCTTGATACATCCGTCGAAGTTAGAGTGATATGAAACTCTCCATCATTGGTAATCTCACCGCCTTAAAGAGTTACATATCACATGTGATAAGCTGATTGACTCTGCTTGACCTGGTACGTTCTACTCTGCTAGGTTTCAGCCCTGTCGTTATTATTGCAGATAAAACGCACATCTCAAACAAAACTATGAATATCCTACACGTGAACGTGATCCGAGTTGAATGCATTCTCGCCAGCGGATTTCACGTCAACGGAGACCCGAGTCATATCATGAACGAGCTCAGCATGACCGTCCCTCCAGGTTATAGGATAGCGGAAGCCCTGAATAATATAATTTCCCTTACGGTAACAAAACGAGTCATAGACTCTTTTTAGTACGACTTGTTGAATAAGGGGAGATCATCAAATTTAGAGACGAGACCATATCGATACGCCTGCATTTAATACGAATCGATAATGGGACGCATACTATATACAGTTCAAGCCTGTTAAAACCTGCCAATAAAATCTATTAATGACGCTTGGCTTGCTTGCTAGAAAAATAAAGGATGACTTTATCGATGTAATAAACATAGTGGAAACTGCCGCTTTCGTCAATGTTTTGACCAGTTTCCAGTATTGTTCTTACGTCTCGTATGTTTCAGAACTGTTAGTTAACGGGAAAGAGCTATGGAGATACATCCTACAATAAAGTAAGAAAACGCTGCCGCATCGTTCGCTCCTGCATATCAGAGGAAGACTATAACTGCCGAATAATGAACTTGCTGGAAGTACTTCGAGAATAGTTTATGATGGGATACATCATATCTTCTCGAGAATCGCCCACGAAAAAAACGGAGTAGAGATTGATTAAGCCGGGGATGTATTAGGTAATCAGACTAAGCTCATGAACCACCTATCGATACAGAAGGGGGAAGATAACGTATCTTGAAAATGCAGGATGGAAACATTAAAGAGTACGCGTACATGCTGCGGTGGTTATATTTTATGTATTATAAATGTAGTTAGGAGTACAATTATCTCCTACTTGAAAGTGTAGGTACAAGTATAGTTTTACCTCGCGTAAAGTTGTAGGTTGAAATGTTGGTCTATCCCATGTGAAGGAGTAGGTTGAAATGTAGGTCTATCCTATTAGAAGGGTCAGTAGAAGTGTAGGTCTATCCCACGTGAGGGTGTCAGTAGAAGTGTAGGTCTATCCTACGTGAGGGTTTCAGTATAAGTGTAGATCTATCCTTCTTGAAGGTGTGGGTAGAAGTGTAGGTCTATCCCACGTGAGGGTGTCAGTAGAAGTGTAGGTCTATCCCACGTGAGGGTGTAAGTAGAAGTATAGGTCTATCCCACGTAAAGGTGTCAGTAGAAGTGTAGATATATTCCACGTAAAGGTGTCAGTAGAAGTGTAGATATATTCCACGTAAAGGTGTCAGTAGAAGTGTAGAGCTATCCTTCCTAAAGGTGTGGGTAGAAGTGTATGTCTATCTTACTTGAAGGTGTGGGTAGAAGCGTAGTTCCATCTCGCGTGAAGACACCAGTAGGAACATGAATGTAGTGGATGATTTGTTGCCAGTGTATTGGTCACGTGCCAGGATGTGGGGCAGTGTATCAAGGTTTGTCTGCCGTGTGCCCCGCATCGCGCAGACAACCGGTTTGGTGAGCAGAGGGCGCTGGCCCCGTTCTGCCCCGCCCCTCCTTACCTCTCGCCGCCCAACACCCACCTATTCGCGTGGCTCTTGAAACATGCTTTTATTGGTGGTCCAATTAAACGGTCTTCAGATTAAGGCTATTCACAATTTATTGGGATATTTTTGGTTCAGTTTTCAGCTGTTTATAAATTCACGTTGTTATAAGTTCACGTTGTCATTGTTGACAATTTTTGCTATATATTCGAAAATAATAATTAAGTAAGAAGATGAAGTTAATGACACACACACATTTATTTATTTATAAGGCATATTTCAGAGTTACAGTCGACCTTGGCCCTTCTAGTTCTGTTCGTGCCTTTACCTTGTTTGTGCAGTTACTGGCGGGCTAATGATCTTGTTTGGCCTCCCCCCTTGAAGAAAGCTTTGTAGCGTACAGTTCATCGAACCAGGAACATTCTCCTATACTGCACTATCAACTTAACTTTCCTTCGTCTTACTACTCGTCAGGGAGATATATATATATATATATATATGGGGTAGTGGTAGAAAAGTGGGAATCTAAGGGAAATGCATTTGCGTGAAGGGAGATTAGGAAATCATTTTGGAAAAACCACCTCAAGTATACCCGCCTGGGCCTAGAACTTTGATTAACCTGTCGCCGATAATACAATATATTGCGTCTTAGACCATTCTTCCACCAATGCATTTTAAACTATAGTTTTGGGACCTAGAGTATACACTATAATATTGGACATTATCTATATTGTATGTAGTCCTAGCTAGTTTGTAAGCTGAATGATTTTAATTAAATCCTTGTGAACATTAACCTTGTATTCACCAGAAGCTAACAACGGTAACAAAACATAAATCTATGGACATCTGGATCAACTAAAAGTGAGGCAAACGATTTGACTAACTATCATACTCAGCAGGGTGAATAGTCATAGAATATTGGATATCTTGGATTAAATATTTATTATTATTATTAGCACCGCGTCTTACTACCCGTTCGGGCTATACGCACTTACGCTCATGTGTAATGGTAGGGTGATTGTGAGATGAAATGGAGGACCTACAGCTTAACGTGGAATCCGAACCACGGTGGTGGCCTGGCATTCCCCACATTCACAAGATGTCTTGTCAGAGGTGAAGGAAGGGTTTGGTAATCAGATAAATCTGTTTCGGGACCGAGGATTGAACCCCGGCCCCAGCACAGAAGTCTGACACCTTACCCCTAGACCACCAGCTCACCCATTTAAACATTTAAATAGCCCTCATGTTATAAAACGTACAAAACAAACAAAAGTCAATCGGTCGGGATGTGATAGAGTTTAAAGTTGGTGACACAAATAATACTTTTTGAAGCACATTTTAAATTTTGGTGAGGAGAGAATAGTACGGTATATTATTTTTAAACCAATCATTGTATAATGAAAAGGTGTAAAAAATTAGAAAAAAGTTGTATTACACATTAAACATGTTTGAAATTTTACATCTAATATTTTGGTTTAATTATTAACATATTTTCATTATTTAGAGGTTCCGGGTTCGATCCCCGGCGCTTGCAGATTTTTCTGTGAAGCATTGAGTCTGGAACGGGGGTCAACTCAGCCTCGTGAGGGCAATTAAGGAACTAACTGAATAAAGAAGTAGCGGCTCCGGTCTATAAAACGGAGATTAACGTCTGGAGGTTTCTCTGTGCCAACTACATGACATCCTCTATTCGCAAATGTTGGCATTGTCTTCGCCAACATGTGGTGGTGGTGGTGGTGTTTCGGTCATTATAGCTCACTTAAAGGTTAACGACATGGAGTATGTTTGAACTTAATATACATCTATTTTTCATTTTCGGTAAAGGCGATAGTGTGAGACTTGCGCGAATGTGGACGAATGTTTCGGCCGAATATTCACCTTCTATAGATCTCACACACTTCTCACGTATGCCTACCCCGAATAATGGCGAACATTTGCCTCGCACGTCTTGAACCGGTGGGGCCTGGGGAGTGTTCTCTCAGAAGGGCAGTAGTTCGGGAGGTCACGACGAGAACTCTGGTATTTAAGGGGAGAGCTACGAGGCCGGGCCGGTTGTCGCTAGGATGTCTCGTTGCTGGTCCCTGCTGGTGTTGCTCGCGGTGGCAGTCTCAGGAACTCGAGAGGACAAGATCACCTACCAGGGCGCACAACTGCTCAGGATCAACATCACGTCCGAGGAGGAACAGGACATCGTCAGGGCTCTCGAGGATAGCGACGGTAATTCACCACTCATTGATACTTCGTTGGCAATATCTCATTTTGGATTAATCGAGGATATCAATATACTTACTCTTTAATTGTCTCTACATTGGCGCACACACACTCATTGTTGACTTTTTAGGTCAGTAATGGCAGCACATTATCAGGGATACTTCATTGTTGCTTCATCGAGGACAAATTCAGCACACTCTAAGAGCCTATTTCCACGAGCGTATTTAGCAACGCTGCTAACGCCTGTAGCAGAACTGCTGTCGCGCTGTCAATATTAAACCCGTGTTTTCAGTAATAAAATTTTATTTTTGGCCATTTTCGACCCCTCCCACATCCTACAACCCTCTAACAGGAATAAAGATGAATTGCTGGTAGTTATTAACGAGATTTGTACATTAATGGTGCGAAATAATTTGCAATAAGCATTGTTGTAAATTAAATCAAAATTTATTGGATTAAACTGGTAACATTAACAAATTTATAGCATTATAATGTATTTCCTAATCTACTCGCGATTCATCCTTCCCCATTATTTCTCTTTGTATTATGTAACCATTGTTCGGACCTCCCCTCCCCCCTGAGGTATTTATGTAATAGTTAAATTTGGAATAAACGCTTTGCACAATGATTCCCATGATCTTGGTTTTTTCTTGATTATTGTTGTGTTCAGACGACTTTGAATTCCAAACGGCTGGTAGCATCTTTATCTCACTAATTAATATTTCCACATTTAAGCGCTCAAAGGTATGTTGGGGATTGTTTAATAATAACTAATACTGTATTGTAAGCCTAGCACAACACTTGGTTCTGTTTTGAAAGAGTCGCGCGTATTTCTGCCGCCCATGGAAACAGGACCATTTAATTTAATGTATCTACACTGGCAGCACTGGTAGGAAACGCCCGGCTAGTCGCGAGGACAGGCGATCGTGCACGGCAGCAGAGCTGCTAGATACGCTCGTGGAAATAGACTCTTATTGTTTACTAACCGACACTCTTATTATTGCTTTGTTGAAACTTTCTCATTGTTGCTTCATTGAGGACGGCGTTACTACCACAATCTTACTTTTGTTACATAAACATACTATTGTTGTTTTGTTAGCACTCTCTCATTGTTAATTCATCGTTGGACAAACCCACATAGGTGGCTGCGTGGTCTAAGGCGCTGCGCTTACAGTAAACTAGCCTGCCCATGACGAGGAGATCGAGGTTCAAATCTTGGTCAAGTGTACTTAGGGTGTTTTTTCCATTGTGGGTTTTCACTCTTCCTCCATGGAAATACTTGTACACTTCCTCTAAATATAACATTCCTAATCCCAAAAACCTTTAGCGTAATTAGTACATAAGCATATAACCCTAACGGGTAGTAAGACACGATGCTAAAAAAAAATAAGAGCAATATCATTATTTTATATTTGCTTCATTGATGACAGAAATATAACTAAACTTTAATAATTGTGGCTTTAAAGACACATTTATTCTTGCTTCTCTGAGTCGATTTCATTGTTGCTTCATTGGAACACATTGTTGTTTCATTGAGAATAGTAAGATTACCATTCTCGTTGTTGCTTCATTGACTACATTAATATCACTATATCCTTGTTGCGTCACTGACAAAGTAAGATGACTTATATTTTATTGTTGCTTCAAAATAACTTTTTGCATTGTTTAGTTGGCACACACTCATTGATAGTCAATTATAACCCCCATTTTTTATTCATAGGCACTTTCATTGTTAATTCATGGACAATTTTTCATATTCAATTTTTCACTTACACACTCATTGTTGCTACATTTCTACTCTCCAATTGTTTCTTTACCGAATACATTACTCAAAAATTGTTGATTTGCCGACACACTCATTGTATATTCATCATTACTTCATTAACATTCTTATTATTGTGTTATTGGCATTCTCTTATTTTCACTTTATTGGCAGACTTTTATTGTTTATTTATAGTCATTATTTGTTGCTTTAGTTACACGGCTGACTCATTAGAACTCTTGTGATGTATTGAGGACAGCAATATTGTTCCACACCTTATTGTTTGATCGGTACGCTCTTGTTGATTTGTTATTACTATCTTATTGCTGCTTCTTCAAGGACAGCAATATCATCACTCCAATGTTACTTTTTCATACTTACTTAACTAAGAATATTATTATCACCACACATCTATTGTTATTCTTTCATTGTTGCTTCACTTAGGATCACAACACTATCATTGTTTAATCAACTAGCCAACGCTATTATTTATGCTTTTTAGTAAGGATTACTCTATCTACAGTAGCCCCATGGCTTCTTAGGTGCTGACTGACAGCTCACAGCTGATTTCTGACAATCAACATTTAGGTATATATATATACATTTTGACTATCAGAAGTGACAGTTGCTAAACACATGTATTTTCAGATCATATGGTTCGGCGTAGGGATACATAATTTGGCCTGGTAACTTTTCAAAGGTGTCAGTCAGCACCAAAGAAGCCATGAGGCTACTGTAGATATCATATTCTGAAAATTGAAAAATGACACCTGAACACGGGAATCAAACCCGGGACCTTTGGCTTAGTACGCCAATGCTCTTACCACTTAGCTATTCAGGATTCGTCCCGTGCCCAGGGTTATACTTCACTCATATTTTAAGGCAGAGTCTATGATGGAAGTGCGGAAATCGTCAGCTACAAATGTGTGATTTTTTTAAAATCAAGATAATGCCAAGCTATCAGATAAGCCAACTACCGAGTTGAAAGTGGCTGCGCTATCTGATAGCTCGTGATCTTAGTAAAAAATCACATATTTGTAGCCAACGATTTCCACACATCCATCATAGACTGCCTTAAAATATGATTGAAGAATGACCCTGAGCACGGGATGAATCCTGGATAGCTCAGTGGTTAGATCATTGGCGTACTAAATCAAAAGTCCCGGGTTCGATTCTCATGTCCAGGTGTCATTTTTCAATTTTCAGAACTATCATTGTTGTTTCATTAGCACACTCTGTTGTTGCTTTATTGATGACAAACAACATTATTTTAATATTGCTTTGTCGGCACACTCTTTAGTTGCATTATTGAGGACATACATAACACTATTATAGTGTTGTTTCATTGGGACATACTTTTTATTTATTGAAAACATACGTCTTTTATTGTTGCTTTATTGGTACATACTCATTGTTGCTTCTTTGAAAACATAATTTTTTTATTCATTGGGGACAACAATGATATATATTTTTGTAACAATGTTACCACCCGATAATTGTTGCTTCTTAATCATGCATTATTTGTTGCTTCATTGTTGATAATATTATAGCTACTATCCCATTATTGCCTAGTTCAAGTAGTTGTTACTCTTTCATTGCTGCTTTATAGATGATTTTAAATAATTATGTTCAAGGTTATTAACATAACCAAGTGATAAAGTGATCTAGCTATAGAAATATTCTTGGGTTTGGCAAGTCCATCTAAAGTGATGACTCGCACAAAGGTATGATGTTAAGTTGCTAATACAGGTTTCCTGGGTTAAGGGTTCTGAGTATTCTCCTAAAGTGTTTCTCTGTGCCAGATGTGGAGGCCTGGAATGGTCTGGCGGCCAACAGCACTTCGGTAGATGTGCTGGTGCTCCCAGAGAACAAGGACAAAGTGAAGGAGTCCCTTGTCTCCAGTAACCTGACATATGATGTCCTCATTCAGGACATGGAGGCTGCTATCCAGGAGGAGAATCCGATGCCTTCTGACGAGGAAATTGCAGAGCTGGAGGGGAGGAAGGGTGAGTGACCTTGTTACTTAGGAACTTCCGGTCTGGATATATAAGATCAACAACTCTCGTAAACACATCAAATTAACTCAGTTTGGGAGAAAATTCTGTTTTACCGAGCTGTCATGTATTTTCACTCACCCTGTCAAAATGTATATAAGTTGTTGACAGCTCTTAATAATACTACAAACAAATCTTGTATACAAATGGTTATTTCTGACACCGTAGTCCAGTCTGAAGAGCACTTACTAATAATCTTGCATTACCAAGCTCAAATATAAAAAAGGGTTTAGCAATTTTTTACACCCCATCGTACTACATTTTAGTTTGTTCACATATTTACACTAATGGGATTGGTATGAGGAAGATATAGTTTATATAAAAAATGTACCTAAATTTTTGAGTAGAGAGATGGAGTAGGAAATAATCTATGAAAAAATATCTTACTATACCAGGCTGGGATTTGTGCCTTGACCTCCCTGTCACCGGCTAAACAAACTACAAGGCACTGACAGCTCTATCTGTGTGACCACTTATTCAGGTGTTTGTGCTGAAACAAAAATATATTGTGTCAACTTTCTTTAACTGAGTGTTAAAGTAATGGTCCTAGCTTTGAGTAGGTGTGTGACTACTCAGGGATATGGAAGTCTTAGGGTGTGATGTCCCCCTTGAGTCAATGTAATATTCACCTCTCACAGAGGGTGAGACTTAACTAAACTATACCATTTATAAAATGAGTGAAAAATGCTCATCAATAGTCGTAACAAATAGGCCTTTATTACTGTCAATTAAATGGGTGCTAATTGATAAAAACTAACAAGCTTAGATCCATTAAAACAATAACAGACCCTCTCTCCAACAATCCCACACTCATTCACCTGAGTCATTGTTCAGATTCACCAATATTTTTTTAGTATTTCACCACCCTGTTATAAATTTGTTGATAGCACCTGGTTTTGGTAATTGTATTTTACTTGCTAATAACCTATGTGGACATTATTTTTGGGATTAGAACAATTTAACTCTCTTGGTGAAGGAGACCTTGTAAGGCTTGTGATGATCAAGAGCCTGGCCACCTGACGTTGACAATCTCACAACATGCAAATAAATCGGGTGAAAATTTTTAAGTAGGTACTTTGATTCACTGGAGAACAAATAAATTGTTTTTAAATATAATATCCATTACTTGAAATAATTTAGTATTTTAAATTGGATCTGATTATAACATTACAATAATTGACCTTTGGTTTAATTCAGTGTTTGCATTATATTACAGCAAGCCTCTTTAACAATTCCTTAGAAAGTTTTTTTCTGTTTTTTTGGTTTCCTCTTTTAGGAAGTTGTGTTGTGCGTTTCACATTCCTCCTTGATGAGTTCTGATAGAATGAAGCTTAGGTCGGGGGATTGGGTGGTGACGATCGATTTTCTTTAAGAGGCAACTATTTCCGCTTTGTCCAGTGGCGACAATGTCAAGTGTGAACTGTGTTCTTCTTTTCGTTGTAAAAGCCATATTGTGTTCGTCCCCTTTTATATGTTTCTATCCACCTTTACTTTACCTTCCAATTATAATAGAAAGTGGTTGATAATTTACTATTTTCAGTAGAGAGATGATTGGTTTTATAGTTATAAAAAATATTTCAATTGTTTTGTTTTAAATTCAAATGTTACTGATGTCTTATCTGTACCCTTTTAATGTGTTCAAATTTCAAGTGGGAGGAACAGTTATCAAGCTGGATTGTAATAGGTGTAATTACATTGGACTCAGTTGATTTTAACTGAGCCAATTTGTTTTCTCCCTTCTTATTAAAGTTTAACACAAGTTAAATTGGTAAATTGCCACCACTTATACTCTGGCAAAAATGAATTATGTTGTTGGAATGTAAGTAATCTTACTTTTAAACATTCTAATAACTAGGACCGTCTAGACTATTACAATGCAATACAATTTTGAGAAGGCTCAACTTTTACGCAGCATATATCATTTGCTAAGTGATGGAGTGTTAAAACTAGAAAATATTTTGGGAGATATTAATATTATGTTATCACCACAATCTTTTCAAAAATTGTATCTTAACAACAAATGGAAATAATTTTCCAAAACCTCTTTCTTTAAAATAGTTTTTTTGTTATTGCTGATTTTTCACAGACAGTAGTAATTGAAATCAACATCGTTAAATGGTACATGTCAATATGAACCAATAAAATACATGGAAACTTCACCCAACTATTGTGTTCGTCAGACATCTTAACAACATATCTGTATCAGTGGCACAAGGACTAAAAGTCAGGCTGATCTGAACTGGTTTTTCAGTGACAAGGAGGTTTGTGTTAGAATCTTGACGGGTTACTTTTCTTAAATGGTTCTCCAATCTTCCCCCTCACATTTCATTTTTACATCCATTACTGTTTACATCCTGTGGCCTGGGTCAGTTTTTTCCATTCAAGTAGTATATTTTCCACTACCGGTTTGCTAGGCCTGTTGTAGCTTCATATACCTTACAATTTTATTTAAGACTAGGGCGGGCACAACATCCAGTCCCCGGCTGTTACTTCATCACTGTGGAAGGGTAAACCCGCATTTCACCAATGATACATTTTTTGACCTTGCCAGGAATCGAACCTGAGACCCTTAGCTCAGTAGACAAACATGCTACCGACTGCTGAGCCAAGGTGTCGGATCCCTCTCCACAAATGCAAGTACATTTTTTCTAATTTATATCATTTTCACCCTCACCCAATCAATGTAGTTAAAATGTGCATTGTTTGAATGAGAAGTAAGACAAGATGGTGAAAAGGAAAAAAAACAAACATAACAGATGTTCTATGTTTGTGTTGTTATCAACAATATTATTGTGTTGCTCTATATCAGCCAGTAGAGATATGTTAAGCTATTATTTATTATTCTTTGCTAAACACATAGAAGATTCAGTCTTAAGGGTGAGTGTCACCACATTAGCGAAGTACACTTTTAAGTTTAATTTTAAATTGATTTTAATCATTTAATAAAATTACAAATTTGATATAAAATATTTTTGTTGTGAACTTGATTATTCATGCTTTATTTTTTAATTTTTTAACTTGCTTTATGAAGTATTTTACTTCTAGGCAACACTGTTTTAAATGTTTGTACATTGTCAATTTTTCTTATTTTACTTGGATACATGAAAACTGATACACACTGCTCATGCTATGATGAGCTTTGAGAGCTGGATGGAAACAAATGAAACTAGAATGCTTGAGATATGAACAAGAAACCAAGGAGTACAACTTATGTCCTAGTAATAAATCAACTAGGCCTAAAAGTGTTTGTTACTGATTAATTTTGAGTTTATTTTAGGTGGGTTATCAAATGTCTTCCTTTTCTAAACATAATCTACTTTTAGCATTGAATTTATAGACACTACTATGAAAGGTTTCTCAATGTCATTTTTTTTTAAATGAGGGGGTGGGTAGTTGAGCTGTAGACTTGTACAAACATCACAACATGTCTGAACTGTCACGAGGCAGTACTACATACCATGAACAAGAGAGAAAATTGACTCTAGCAATTTTTCACAAGATATGTAGTCTTGTCCAACTTTCCCATTTAGCCATGTGTTTCACAAAGTCTACAATAGAAATTCTGGGGTTACCCAGTGAGTCTTTGTCCTTCACTTATGTATTGTCCTATGTGAGTGATCATACGCAAAGGGGATATTAATTCCTGCTCTTCCAGACACCTCTATTGCTTAGATTTACAAATCTGATAAGATTTAACTGTAGAAATATTATGTCATAATTTTAAAAAAAACAAGAAAAAAAACTTGCCTGCTTTAATACTTTCAGGAAGCTGGGACCACTCTCAATCCCCAAGCAATCGGTTATGCTAGTTTTTATTTTTCATATTGCAAAGCCAGGGGTGGCCCGAGATAAATTTTGCGACCGGACGGGATTTCTTTTTTGGTGCCCCCTTATATAAAACTGGGAACAATAAGATGGTATGAAAATTATCCCCAAAATTAACAACTCTAAACCTAATGTAGTATAGGCATGATACTATAGGGGGGAGGGGGGGGGGAGGGGAGGGCTATTCCTAATAGCTTCTAATGGCATCCAATTTAAAAAAAAAATGTTGATGGAAGTTCAATTAAAATAGCTCCATGAGGAATCTAAAATTTAAAAATAAATAAGAAAACCGGTAAAAACATTCTACATTAGGGCATTCCAAATTTCATAAATATTCTGGGTAAGCACCATTTCAAATAGATTCTAGGTAAGCTAATTTATTTAAAAAAAATTAAAATAGCTTTTAGGGGCGTACAGTTTTCAAAATTTGCCAAAGGAAGACTACTTCAAATATACTCTAGAAGCATCCAAATTTCAAAAGATTTGGAGGAAGCACTGTTATGAATAGGTGTTAAAAGAATATGCTTTTCAAAAATTCTCTAAACAAAGACTTAGTCAAATAGTTTTAGGCGCATCAAATTTTCTAACATTAATTGGGGGAGAGGAGTGTAGAAAGTCCATAAAAAAACTTTTTTTGTTTTTGGCCCTCCTCCCCCTCTCACACAGATAAAGTTCCAAAACTATTGTATAAAATGACAATATTCTTAATTCTCAGAGTTTAATAGTACCGTAAGTCTTAATATCATGTCATACACTTATGGTTTTGAACACCTCTCCCCCATATATATACACAATAGGTTACAATAGGTTACAATAGGTTTGGAGTTGCTAGATTTGACATAGGCGTAGGGAATCTATATTCATATATATATATAGAGATTCCCTACGCCTATGTCAAATCTAGCAACTCCAAACCTATTGTAACCTATTGTAACCTATTGTATATATATATATACAATCTATATTCATATATATATATGAATATAGATTCCCTACGCCTATGTCAAATCTAGCAACTCCAAACCTATTGTAACCTAGGTGTGACATGAAAATAATCTGAAGGTGAAACTCCATAAATGGTGGCAAACGCTTCACTGTGAGATTGTACAAAAATAATTAGGATTACAACCAAAACTACTATAACATGTTTTGTACACATAAAAACTGTACCACTATGTTAAATTTTATGTAAGTATCAAAAAATGAATGAATGTTAAGCTTAGCAAATTCACTATTACATCCAGGCAACGTCATGTTTGGAGTAGTGAGGTTCGGGAATCATTTCCATATCATACATAAGTAATGTAAGGTTAGGTTTCTGCTCTGTTTGGTGCCTCCCTCGAGCTGACACCCCGGTAAGCCGCCCCTGTTCAAAGCACTGACATTTTCTCACCAAACTAGATGTAATTTATTATCCAACCCAACCAAAATAAACACATAAACACTTCCTTTGGATGCTAGAACAGAAGTTGTGAAGATAAACACTCACTCTGTATGAATTCTCTGAGCAATAGCCGTGAGTCTCGCAGTGCGTGGTTTGCACGAAAATATCAAAATATTTTATCTCAAAGTTGCAACTCGGCCACATCACTTGCTGCATTACTTTGCCTTTACATAGGACACTTCCATGCTAACAGTGCATTTGATATTTTCCCCCACTTCGCTTCGCCTGTGCCACTCCTGTTTGTTTGCTCACGTAGGACAGCGCCTTCATGGTTATATGTCTGTTCATTTTAACCTGGGGGTTCTAGGGGCTAGGAAAGTGATTACAAAAAGAAGATTATTTTATTATTCATGAAAACAGGTGTGGTTATCAAACCTAAATAATGTTGGCTCTTCCTCTCTCAATTCCCTCCTGCCCCAAATAGTTGATTGACTGAGGAGATAATTAATACTTAATCCAAATCAGTCCCCATACCTTAATATGTGTTAAGTATATAAAATTATACCCTTTGTTTGGTATTGACTATGCTTTGCAGAATATATTATCTTAAGCCAAATATTTAAAGCACATACTTATAGAAGAAATATACATACCGGTTGAGAAAGGTCTCAGGTAAAGGTTCCAGCATGATCTTGCAGAAACTAGCTGTGAGTTCTAGTTGTGTTTAGAGCAGCCTCTTTCCTATCTCCCCCTGACCTTGCCTGATCAAGAATATCTTTAACATAGTGCTGTGCTCATGTTTTTAAGGGAAGTTTGGTTTGGATGCTTTTGGTTTCAGGCAGAGGTTGGTGGTGGCGTAGGAAGGGTTTTAGCTGGCACGTCTCCAATGTGCTCATAGATAAGGGTGAGGGGTGGACTGTGCTTGTAGTTGGCTTTTGGTCGAGTGCTTGTAATTCACTGTTGGTTGCTAAATGGTCATTGGCTATTGGTCTGGTGCTTGTCACCAGCTTTGGTTCATTTCTGGTCATTGGCTATTGGTCAAGTGCTCGTCACTAGCCGTTGCTGGATTACTGGTCATTGGGTGTTGTTCAAGTGCTTGCCATTAGCTTTCTATTAGCTGTATGTCAAGTGCTTGTCATTGGCTGTTGATTGAGAGCTTACTATTGACTATTGGTTTAGTGTTTTCATAACATGCTTGACATTAACTAATCACAGCTTTAAGTACTATACTTTCTTTGTTTATTAGCCACAGATTCAAGCTACTTTTGTAGTTTACTAACTACACATTAAAGTTCTACTTTAGTAGTCAACTTATCATAAATTAAAGTTCTACTATTTAGTTTACTAACTACAGTGTTAAGCTCTACTATTGTGATTTACTAACTACACATTCAATTTCTACTTTTGCAGTTAACCAACCATAGATTTAAATATTACTATTTAGTTTACTAACCACAGCTTCAAGCTCTAATATTCTAGTTTAACTAACGACAGCTTCAAGCTCTACTATTGTAGTTTTCTAGCAACAGCTTCAAGCTCTACTATTATAGTTTTCTAGCAACAGCTTCCAGCTCTACTATTGTAGTTTTCTAGCAACAGATTCAAGCTCTACTATTGTAGTTTTCTAGCAACAGCTTCAATCTCTACTATTGTAGTTTTCTAGCAACAGCTTCAAGCTCTACTATTGTAGTTTTCTAGCAACAGCTTCAAGCTCTACTATTGTAGTTTTCTAGCAACAGCTTCATGCTATACTATTGTAGTTTTCTAACCACAGCTTCATGCCATACTATTATAGTTAACTAACCACAGCTTTAAGTTCAACCATTGAAGTTTGTTAACCACAGCTTAAAAGTGCTATTTTTGCAGTCTATTGTTGCAATTAACTTTCCTCCTATGATCAACTTATTTCTATACTAGCGCAGTTTATTAATATAATTATAAATTGACAATTTTCTGGTACATTTATAATGCCATTCAACTTACACATTTACTATTTATTTAAGAACCCTATAATGATATTAACATTATTAATATAAATATAAATTTAAAGGTATTAGATTTTTTTTTTGCTATCAACATGTTATTTACCTTAAACAAATCTAAAAATGAACCCGCAACTTTCAGTTGAATGCTGAGCCTTATTCCTGACAATATGTTTTTAACGTAAGGAATTATTTTGCGAAGTAAACTTGGAAAAAGTCTTAATATAACTTGTTTTTTTGTAGACTGTATGGTTGAATGTTAACTTTTTTTAGTTATGTTATGTATAAAAAATGAATATTATTAGTACTGTATCTAGGCTGATTATCAATGCTGTGAATTGCCATAAATTAGTTTACAAATCAAAATATGCATGAATAATGTTAATTGGTTTTTGATATTAATAATAAGTTGTTGATTCACCTCTATGATTTACTCTAGTTGATGAGTTCAGTCTATGGCATGCACAACAAATTCCTATACTCTATTGATCCAGTGCTACCTATGTATAAGTAAAAGACTCCATGGTGTGAGCCTGCAAGTAAACTATACTGACTGAGTGGCCACTGCTATTAGTGATGATAGTGCCAGCATTTGTGGATATAGAGTGCTATGTGGTCAGCACAAGGAGCCTTCTGGCTGTTAATCTCAGTTTTTTAAACTATAGCTGCTACTTCTTTATTCAAGTAGCATCTCATTTGTCCTCGCGAACCTGAGTTTGACCACTTTCCAGACCCACTGTTTCATAGATAAAAATTGGAAACCCCAAGGATCAAACCCAGGACTTCTGGATCTATAGCCAGAAGCTCTGACCACTAGAGCACAGAGGTGGTCACTTATAAGTAAACTGTATGTAAATAATTTGTTATAATATTGATAGAATTGTTGAGTCACCTGTGCAAACTTTATGTCTCAAAATTCCACCAAGAATAGAGTATTGATGAGATCATGTGTGTTGGCATGTATGCAGGTCACCGCATGACCTGGCAGTCTTACCACCGCATGCAGGATGTACACGGCTACCTGGATTGGCTAGCCCAGTCGTACCCTAAGCTCTGCAGCGTGCAGACCATTGGAAACTCTGTGGAGGGTAGGCCCCTCAAGGTGCTCAAGATATCCTCTGACAAGGCGGGCAGCCCAGCCATATGGGTTGATGGAGGTGTGTAGCAACAACATGCTCTAGGCAGAGTTAAATGCATGTTAGTATGCTGGGCTCTGACCCTTTAGGTCATTTGTTTAAAGTTTACTCTCATATTGCTCTCTTAAACAAACAATATATGTTGATGGGTGCTTTTCATCCTCATCCTGCTTGTTTTCTAGGTATTCATGCTCGTGAGTGGATCTCTCCTGCCACAGTCACCTACATCATCAATGAACTGACAGAGAACCGCCATACCCACGGTGATGCAGTACAGAACGTTGATTGGTACATTTTGCCTATTGTAAACCCAGATGGATATGAGTATACCCACCGCACAGACCGGCTCTGGCGTAAGAACCGCTCCAATGGTAACTCAGGTGGTCGCTGTGCTGGCGTAGACCTCAACAGGAATTTTGCATACAAGTGGGGTGGGGCGGGGTCCAGCCATCAGCCCTGCAAGGAGATCTATGCAGGGAGTTCAGGGTTCTCAGAACCCGAGACCTCTGCCGTCTCCAACTTTGTTCTCTCCAAGAAGGACCAAATCAAGGTAAGGACTCTGAGGAATTGTACAGTGCTACCACTAGCTTATCTGGCGAAAATTTGGTCTATTATTGAGAAGAAAATTATAATCTTTTAATAGAATTACAAAGTTAAGATTGTACAGGATCATAAAATGCAGAAGAAATTCCAGAAAATTGAATTTTGGCATTTTTTTGTTGTTTATTATACAGCATTTTAATACACTTCAGGGCTACATATATATATATATATATATATACATACAGTTACACTATTGGAGTAAGAATTAGGAAGTTAGCAGAAATGTACCCACATTGGTGGGAAATCACTAAGGAAAAAAAAAACTCACTACACCTTACTAGGATCTGAACCTTGACCTCTGTGTCATCAACAATCTTGTCTAGTCTATTGGGCGAGTGACTCCTTAGACCATGCGGCCATTCAAGCAAGTCTTGGCAATTCAAAAACCAGTAAATTGAAATTCCTAAACTATTAGAAAAATGCTAAACACCTATGCATGCTAGTAGTAATAATGAAGCCCAATTTCGACCACCAACTTTGATTGAAAGTAACTAAAATTTAACATTATAGAAATATGTCATATTTGATTCATTAGTTATAAAGTTCATCTAAAAAGTTTTCAAAAGCTTTCAATAATCCTGATGAATTATTATATTTTATTTTTATTTTTATCTTATCCATTTGGGCTATACGCTCATTATTATTTATATAGACTAATAATGTAAATACAATTGTAATTTTTTTTCTTCGCCTTATTGTGACAATGTAAGCTTTCAGTTTACAAATAACAGGTTTCCTATGAACATCAAACTTTAGTCTTCTTATCTATCCACAGGCCTATGTGACATTCCACAGTTATGGTCAATACATCCTGTACCCATGGGGGTATGACCGCGTGGTCCCACCTGACTACAAAGATCTGGACCGAGTGGCGCGCAAGGCGGCGCAAGCCATGTACAAGGCCGGGGGTAGCACTTACACGGTCGGATCAGCTGCTACTACACTTTATGCAGCTTCCGGTAATACTATTCATCTACACTGACATGAGCTACTAATTCGACTATTACTTTAGTTTGGGAAAAAAATATAGTATGGTTATTTTAGACGTGTTCTAGATGCTCTTTGAACAGTTTTAATGGTATATAGGATGGTATAATATAAATTGGTCAACCTCGCTTTGTATTCATAGGGAAAAGCCTTGTTGGATGGATGGTTGAGCTGATAATGGAGAGAGGGGGAAGGTCTATGATAAACATATTTTTGCTGATTAACTAGATTCATTTTCTACTAAATGACTAGCCATTGGGCCGCATTACTAACCCCTTTTTTGTTTATCTCTCTTTAGGGGGTTCTGATGATTGGGCCAAGGGCTCAGCCAAGATCAAATACACATACACTATTGAGCTGCGGGACCGAGGCTATCATGGATTTGTTCTTCCCTCAAACTACATTGTCCCCACAGCTAGCGAGGGGCTGGCAGCCATCAAGGTTTTCGCACAGGAGGTCCAGGCTCTCAAATGAGGGATTCCTGGCACTGAGGACCGCTAAGAGTTAACTATCTACAACTAATGTTTAGAGACATATTTTACTGTGTTAAAAAATCTAGTCTTGAAAATTTATTTTGGAGGTGGAGCTGGCCATAAATGTTTTACAATAAAGAAGCTTTATTATTTTAATTGGATGTGAGTTTGTATTTAATTCATTATTTATTTAAAAGTTGTACTGTAGCATTTGAATTTAAATCACACATGTAAAGCTAAAGTTGATATTTTAGCTCTTTATTATATTTTTTTATACATATCATTTAATATATTTATTTATGTTTAACTATTGAAACTTTGTTGCTTGTTTTTATAATAAAATTATTTAATGTTTTGTATGTCTCAATATATTTTCTAATTCCTAAATACTCCTTTTATTTGTGACTAAGCTTTTAAAACGTTATAAATATGCTATTAAATATTTGTGTGTCATTTATTTATAAACATTATTTTTACATGTGGGTAATTTTTTTAATAAAAAACTATTGTTCATTATCATCATCATCATCATCATCATCATCATCATCATCATCATCATCATCATTGTGGAACCCCTCCAGCTTGCTGGTTAGGCTTTTTACAAACAAACTTTCTCTATCTTTTAATAAATTTCATAACTGTAAAAGGAATATTGTTTGGCAATGTATGTCCAATCTTATTTTAAAAGTCAGGACCTATTATAAAGACAAATTTATATTTTTTTGCAGCCAAAATTGAAAACAATTTACTATTTTAATAGTGTAATTTTATATGTCTTGATACAACCTCAAAATTGACTGCTGCAGATAACATGACTTATAAATACTTGAAAATAGATCTAGTAACTTTTCTAGGTGCCTATTAAAATTGAACTGTATATAAGCATATAATATAAAGATTTTAAATTTTAATAAAAAATATATCCTGGAATTTATATATTTACACTAGTGAGGGGGGGTGAGAAAAAATTATTTGTAGGAAAGCATCTATTTGAGGGAGAGTGAGAAATCATTCAGTACACCTGGCTGGGGTTCTAGCCCAACCATCCAAAACAGGAAAATCGAACTAAACGAGACAGGTTTTTCTTCGTCACATATATAGGTATTTTAGAATTTAATGTAACAAGTCAATATATATCAATGGCATAACATCAGGGTAGACTAAGTATCCCACAAATGTATTCTGGATAGTTAAGAAAAACAAATACCAAATGTTTGTATACTATTGTAAGTTAAAAACAAATCCCATATTGATCAAACTTGCATGGAGAAAATATTATTTATTTCCCTCTCACTCTTGAGGCTCGCCTCACTTTGTAACAAATATATTTTTCTCTAGTTGACAATACTCCTTTCAGACTTCCACTTCTCTATCCATACTCCAGGATTATCTCGACTAACCTCAAGAAGAATTTAGTTTTGACAAAATTGTCAAATTGTTTGGTGTTTAGTTAGTTCTGGGGCTAAAATATCAATAAATCGATATTAATGATAATAATAATAATATGCTGTTACGATCCTTTTTTTTAGAACTTATTTTCGGCCGTTAAATTATTGAAAAATAGGGTAGTTACTAAAGGATTAAACTCGTATTGCATTGTGAATTCATTGATATTTAATATATCATAAACTATGCCTTAAACTATTGATATCATGAATTAGGAATGGTATATTTAACACACTACACTTGATTAAGTTAATTATAATTGGAATACAACTTGAATGCTTAACAAAATAGTATTGGTACTATATTATAAATAAAGTCCTCCCACAATTATTGCCCCCGAGCGTCACAAGGTTTGCTCGAGTCCTACCGGATTTTTAAACAAGAGTGTCAGGTTTCCTCAGTCCAACCCTACTTAATACCTCGGTTGGACTGCTATTTACTGGTCAGTGAAAACTGCCCAAGCATGAAACACCTTGTCCTTCTACCTAAGCTAAAGATGTTGACCTACTTTAATGACAAATTTGTGATAAAATATGTCAACCAAATCAAATTCAATTAATTTACATATTTAAATCAAATATAAATAATAGTTTTTTAACATTCATAGGCCTACTTAAAGAACTATTTATTTTACAAATCGCATAATTAATAAAACTTGAATTAAACAATATAGGTAATATTTTAGTTCATACCAGTATTTACATTACTGGGCATCTGGAATTATTTATGGCTTTTCCATTTTGAAACTAATGCATTAACTTTCTAAAAATTATTGTTACTTTTAGTTTTGGCCTTGAATACATTGGTTTCAGTACTATATTTGCTCAATTTTTTTTTAAAGTTATTTAGTTGTAATATAGTTTAAAAATGGAAGGGGAAGAACATTTATTTTTTGTCTCTAGTGTCATATGGACAATCTCTGTGATTAATATAAGATTTGCTAAGTCGTCAGCTAGTACTAATGGAGGAGAAATAAAGAAAGTTGATTGTATCTAATATATTATAATATACATAATATGTTTAAAAAAATACATACATTACATCTCAAATTGTGTATTATATTTTCAAGTTTATCATTTTCCCATGAGTAAATTTATAATTCTAATGTTGAGGGTGAACTCGATATAAGATTGAATGGAATGGATGCTATTTTGTAAAATGTTAATTGAGGCTACAAGGGATTCTTAACTAATATAACATTATAGTAAGGATAGTAAGACATAATATGTTGCCAAACACCATGATAAAAACAATGAAACTATACTTTAATCAACTTATTAGTCGTTGCTGAAGGGTAGAACAATTTACAACAAAAAATATTGGTTTTGTTCTTTTGTAAATATTACTCAGTAATCCGACCCTGTATCTTCAGGATATCTTACTCAGTAATCTAGCCCTCTATTTTTAGAATATCACCCTTAGCCATCTAACACTATATCTTCAAAAATTCTTCCGCAGTAATTTGGCCCTATATTTTCAGAATATCTTCCCTGGTAATCTGGCCCTGTATATTAAGAATATCTTCTTCAGAAATTCAGAACTCCGCCCATAGCTTCAGGATATCTTCCTCAGCTACCTGGCCCTATATCTTCAGAATATATTTCTAGGCAATCCGGCCCTATATCTTCAGAATATCTTCATCAATCTGACCTTATATATTCATGATATCATCCTTAGTAATCCGGCCCTATATCTTAAGAATATCTTCATCAATCTGGCCCTATATATATTCATGATATCATCCTTAGTAATCCGGCTCTATATCTTCAGAATATCTTCTTCAGTAACCCGGCCCTATATCTTCAGAATATTTTTCTCAGTAATCCAACCCTAAATATTAATTATATTATCCTTAGCAATCTGGCCCTACATCTTCAGGATATCTTCATCAGTAATCCAACCCTATATATTAATGATATAATCCTTAGCAATCCGGCCCTACATTTTCAGGATATCTTCCTCGGTAATCCAACCCTATATATTCAGGTTCCTGTTCCAGTAATTTGACCCCATCTTCCTCAATAATCTGCAACTATATCTTCAGGATATCTCCCAATGTAATCTGGATATCTTCGTCATTTACTTTTGTCATATATTTATCCAAATAATCCGGCCCTAAATCTACAGGATATCCCATAGTACTCTAATCCTATATCTTTAGGATATCTATCTATATGTATATATATATGAATCATTAATTTTTTCAAATATTTTTCCTAGCAATCTATCCCTACATTCTCACAATATTCCCCTCAATAATCTGACTCTTTACCACCCTCATTAGTCTGACCCTATATCTTTAGGATATTTCCCTCAATAATCTGACCTTATATCTTCAGTATATCAATCTCAGTAATATAATCCTATATCTACCTCAGTTATCTGTTTCTAGATATTTTTGCATTCATCTGGACTCTGATTATTTTGTCTCCAGGAGGAAATGAGAGTGAAAGAGGTGCAGTTCCACTCTGAGAGGCAACAGCTACAAGCAGAGCTCCATTTGGTCAAGCAAGGAACTAGCAAGGATGATAGAGAAGCTTTCATAGAACAGATAAAGGATAAAGACGAGATGATTGTTAAACTTGGGCTGGAGATAGAGGTGCTCAAGGTGAGAATAGCACTTCCAAAAGAGTCTGCCCTGTATGATAGTATCTGCTTAAGGTTTCTTACCATATTTCAAACCAGTGGTGTTTATTCAATGGAAGCAAGGGAAGCAACACTTTCCTAAAATTAAAAAGGGAATAAAGAAAATAAGAGGAAAATAATGTTAAAACCAAATATTATAATTGGAAACCTATCCAACAAGGATACAGTTAATAGTGGTTTTGATAGCAGCTCTTCTTTCTTAAAGCAAGCAATTCTTTCTCAGACTGACAAGACCAGCCAGCTGGTCTCGCTCTTTATTCTGTCATTTGTTTGTTTCCGGCCCTCATTGGGGAAAGGGAAGCAGCGTTTTCCTAGGCGAGTAATGGCTCAGTTTACTTTCAAGATTAATGTGTAATCTTATCTAGTGTATTGTTAACATCTTATTTTTAAGTTGTTTTTAGCAATATTTATTATTTCTAGATATAATTATGGGCATTATATTAACAACTAGTTTATTTATCACAAATTTACAGTAAGTATAGTTTTATTTTATAAGAATAATGACGATTGTTTGATCCTCCAAGTGAAGTGGTTCTGTTTCTCTGCGGACAGAAGTAGAATGATGGGTGCATCCACAAATGCAGCAGTGGAAAAGGAAGGTTCCTGTGTCAAAAATCTTAAGTAATATTTTGAAGCATAGTTTTTCTTTGGTCCTTTGGCGAAAAAAATAAAATAATTTAAATAGGCAGACCCATTCCACTCCATCTTTAGGTATAGCAACAAAAAAACTTTAACATTTCAATACTCAATTTTATGAAAAGTTTATTAATCATCACGATGTTGGGTTGTTGGAAATTATATGGTTGACCTTACTATTTACTAACGATAATGGCTTGTAAAATAAATCCGGATTCAGTGATATTAGTAATATTTGCAAATCTATTAAAAGGAATGCCAAAGGTCAAACTTATTTGCAGGCCACAACCCAAGACAAAATATCTGCAATCCTAAATTTACCATTAGTGTTATTTGAATTTGAATTTGAATTATTATTTTAATACCTATTATTTAATGATGATGTAATATTTCTAAGATCACCAATGATTTTGTGTTATTCAATTTACATTTTGTGTCGCCCCCTTCCTTTATTCCCCAAAAAAACAAGGAAGGACCAGTGTGAGTTTCTAATTAAACTATGGCCTATCAGATCACCTTTATTGTAGCCTCACTGCTTCCCTTTGCCCATAATTGACCACACACCACTGTTTCAAACTTTTTTTTTTTAGGGATATATATATTTTGTGTGTGTGTTTAATGTTTATTACATGTTAGATAAAGTTGTGCAAATCTTTGAAATCTCAAGTCTGAATTCAAATCTCACTATAATTTGTTTGAATCTTAATACTTAAAAGATTCTAATTGGATTTGGATTGATACCAAATTCAGAATCGATGGGATTTAATTCAAAATTTGAATCTTAAACTTCGAGTTTTGAATAAACCTACATTGATTGGTCTCTTTTTAAAATAGAATCAACAATGTAATAATAATAATATTATTTCAACTGTCATGTGATAATATTTAAATTTCATTTTAATAGATCAAGTCACATTATTTGATGTGACCATAAAAACTTCTGTAGATTGTGAACACTGTATTGTATTCATTTTCTAAACATAATTTTATCACATTATTTTTTATTAGGTTAGCTTGATAGGTATTTGATTTGCAATTGTGTGCATGGAATGGAATGGAGGTGGTGAACAACTGGCTCAAGAATAAAAGGGAAAGCCATAAAACTATGAGATACATTTGGATGAGTAGCAAAGGTTTGTAATAGGTTTGTCCTTATGAACAAGGAAATAAAAAGGTAGACTGTAAACGTTAGGTGATACCAAGTGTGTTTTTAGATAGTGACCACATTTAACTGGTGGCAGACAAAGTGGAATGGGAATGTAAGAAAAAAGTAGGCAAAAAAGAAAGAAGGTTAAGGGTGGGGAGGCTTAAAAAATAAAGAGAAGAGAGAACTGTATATAAAAAGGCAAGAAACTTTATGCCCAAGGATGAGATGCAAAATATAGAGGTGGAATGAGAACAGGCTAAGAAAAAATTGTTGGGAGCTGCAGAAGATAAAGCCTATTAAAGATTTATAGTTGGGATGGAGTAGAGCTGAGAAAGGTACATATTGTAGAATATCCTGGAAACATGATTAGGGCTAAGGGTCGGAGCAGAGGATCTAATAAGAAGGCAGCAGAGGGAGTTGTTCTTTAGGTGTATATGAGACCTGCTATGGAGAAGAGAACTGACCTTGAAGTGTAAGGAAGTATGGTCTGGTATGGTATGGTCTTGTAATGAGGATGGAAAAGGAGAGAATACCGAGGAGAATGATGGAGATAAAGTATGTAGGAAAAAGACCGTGATGAGAGCAAGAAAGAAATTGAAGGAGCAGTTAATAGAAAGTGTACAAGTGAGAAGAGAAGGATATAAGTGATTAAAGGAGGTAGAATGATGTAAAGATAGAGTAAGATGGAGGCATTTTATTAAATTGACCCAGCCATAGGCTGGAAACAGTTGATGAATATGAATATGTTTATGATTTTATTTGAAACATTTTCATTTGTATTTTGTTCAGATTCTATTAAAAAAGATACAGATCATGATATTTAATTTTGAATTGATTTGTGCTGGTAAAAAAAGATTTGGAGTTGATAAAAATTGAATATCTTGGTTTTCTCACTAACTTACATTTAGTACATAAATTTAACAAAAACTGATATTATTTTCTTTGTTTGTTATTTACAGACAAAAGTAAGAGATTTACAAGAGTCTTCTGAAGATCTTGAAGTACTTGTATCGTTCATGAAGGGTGAAGTAGAGAGGTACAAGAGTCTCTCTACTAATAACAACTCTAGAAGAACAGGATCCTTAGCATTGAAATCCTCGTCCATCTTGAACCAGGAAGTGGACCGCTACAAAAGTGAGGTGGAGAGGCAGGATGCAACGATCAAGACGTTAAACCATGACCTAGAGTTGGCTAGGGACAGTCTAGAGGCAAAGAAGAATGAGCTGATTGCTGTGGTCTCTGAAAGTCGCCTGCAGCTTGAGACTCTGGAGATGAGGCTATGCGATATTCAAGCAACACTCAAGAAAGAGAGGATGGAAGCCAAAAAATATGCTCTTGAGAAGGAAGAAGATAAGAAAACAGTGAAAGATCTAACAAGACAGGTTTGAATCATCAGCTACTCTATAGTAGCTAGACATAAACATATTAGTATATGGATGTTGTTTGATTTGCATGCATATCTTCTCTCAACTGTATCACTAAGTATTGCCTCTTTATTAACATGAAAATTCATTAGTCAAATCCACCCAAAAGTGTCTATGCATTTCTTTATCAGAGAAGTACTTTCAAAACTAATACTAATCATCAAAGCAGGATTTCAGAACTACTAAAAAGCCTGTAAAGGTGTGTTTGGACCATACAAAAAAGAATATGATGCAAGGGCATTCTTTTGTGCTTGTTTATTGCAAATGAACAAACTGCTACTATCTCGTTTACACCAAAAGAGCTAGTTGTAGAACAGTAAATGCGAGAAAATTTGAGCAAAAGCTTGTCTTGAATGCTGGCTTAGACCTGGCGGGCGAATGCTCAATTCTCATTACTTCAAACTTGGTTTATACTTGTCCAATCAAAATTGCATAATGGTGTAGGCAAACCATTTAGATTTATATGTTTTATCTGCCCCAACGCCAGTTTTTGGTAACATGCTCTTTTGCCGTTCTCGGTGCTTAAAGTGATGTTATTTTCTTCTTTACCTTATCAACTCGATATTTTATAATGTTTCCGATGGTATTCCAGGCATACTTTTTATTGAATTGTTTTAGTACTCTCCACAAGTAGTGTCTCAAATACATCTATAATCCTCGTTATGTTCTATGAGTTGTAGCACAGATCATTATTCCAATTTATGTTTTATCTCTGTTAGAAATTATTACTTAGCAGGTAGGCAAACTAGTAGTTAATTGCACCGAATGAAAGAAGCCTTTGATAAAAACCACTCAGTTGAGTGAACCTGTCTGAACCCAAAATAATACTCCACAAAACTATTTGTATGCTCTTTTGTTGCTTAGACCAGCTGAGAAAGCATTCTTAGAGCATTCTAGACAATTAGGGCAGACATAACTGATCACCGAAGAATGCTCTTTACACGCTTACACCAAGAACATTTAGGAGTAGTTGGAGAATAATGAGCGTCCACATGCTTGGTATAAACACAACTTAAGATAATGGTACTTCTTTACAAATTACTTTGATTTTAGGTTGTATTTCCAAGCCCTGTCAATAGGGTCCATAATATTTGAGGGGTGTGACATATTTACGACTATTAGATGTGTTAAGAGTGAACATTTTCTTGCATGTGCTTGTCTTCTATGTTACTTATGCTGCTAACATAGTGTAGTACTTAAGACATGACACCAATTCATCATGATACAGGCCAAAGGGTCATGGGCCCTCTCGTTGCCTAGTGGCTCTCGCCAGTTGAGTCATCGGCAAACAATCCTCACACTGAAACCCATCTCTGGAGGAGATGGATGATGAAACCTTAGTATTCAGTAGGTGACTCCCGAGGGTGCTGATCAAGAACTGTTGTGCCTACACAATTGTTTTCCTTTCACTATCAGATGTCTGAAGATTGCTCAAAGGGAGGATCTTTGAGCATAAAGTGATCACCAGATATAACAGAAACTGGCTGTTGATTCTCTTCTAGAGTTAAACTATATTGGCTATAGTAGCTTGTACAATAGGTCTGTAAGCCAATGTTTGGTGATAACACAGTCAATATCCCTCCTTGACCAATAGACGAACATATTTGTCCTCTCTTCTCATCAGGAGTAGTAAATGGAAAGGATCCTTAAATGCAGCCACCCTTACTCTTTCTTTTCCTCTTTTATCATTAGGTGCGGGAGATGGAAAGAATCCTTAAACGCAATCACCCCAACTCCATCTCTGCACTGATTTTGACAGCCAACAGTGATGTTGAGGCTGGTGGGACATCACCGAGAGTGAAGTACCTAGAGAATAGGATCCAGCAACTGGAACAAGAACTCCAGACCAAGGAAACTGAAGCAGCCTCCAGCTTCCAGAAGATTCAGGACCAGTTTCACTCTATGAAGGTATATATGTGAATTCGATTCCTGAGAGAGATTCTAGAGTTATCTCTTTTTAATTATTATTAGTATCCTACCTTAACTTAATTCTAGGTGACACTCTTTTCAAATGAAAACTTAAAAATTGACTTACAAGTAAAGTACAAATGTATACTACCACATTACTGAGTTTATTTAGTTTGTTCAAACATTTTTCATATGTGTTTGGCCTTAAGTGTGATCAAGAGTCTCCAACACAACCGAGCCTTTATAACTGACCAAATTATTTTAATGGAGTCTAGTTCTAATCCTAGCCCAGTAGAAATCTAGACTTTAGATTGGCAGCTGTAAGGGTGGTCCCAAATGCTGATCACCCCACAGGTGTCAAGCCCCTTTAAAAATCACAAATTATTTTAATTCATTATTGTTATTACCTCTCATTAAAGTCTGTACAAATCTAGTTTTAAGATTAAAGTTACAGAATATTAAAATTGAAAATAAATCAAGCATATTTAACTCTTGCAAGGCTATGTAAGCAGTTCATTAATATTCACCCAGGAGATGAGTATCTGAGCTTGACTAATTGTGCTGGTGATGTTCCAATTTTTTTCAAGCTCCCCATGTAATCATGTGCATAAACATGTATATTTATTTGGATGTAGTGTTAGTCTCCATCTTAAAGCAGTCCTCTTTTATAGTGTCTTACCACCCATCCAGGCTATTGACATAATAACACTAGCATGGTAAGGATTACGAAGGTAGAATTTAGTAGAAGTGTATCCACATATGTGTGGAGGTAGATTAGGTAGTCATTTAAAAAAAAAATTAGTACACTCTCTGGATTTCAAACTTTTACCTTACCACTATCAAAAAATCTGATCAGATGAAACTGACACTTTAGTTTGCATACCCACCAGTGCAAGTAGCAGTCCTCATTGAACCTATGAAGTGTCCCCAGAGTGTGTCCACGGTCTGTAATTCTAGTCCAAGTACGAGGCACACATAGCAGACCTTGAGCTGGAACTAGCCGCTGCCAAGCACCAAGCCAACATGCGGAAACTTGCCGCGGAGAAGGCTGAGCCTACGGAGGCTCGCACACAGATTGTAAACAACAAAGACTTGGTGAGTGTGTGTTTGTCATTATTTTGCTACAAGTGGCTGACCTAATATTTTTGTTGGTACGTTGGCATCATGTAATCTGAATTGTTAAGTTTACAAGCTTCTCTATGTGCCCTTTACACAAGTTTTTCACCATATCAAAATAAGAATATTAGTAACAAAACAAATTAAATATGTTCTTAAAAAAGAATTTGGTCCAAATCGTTTCTTATAAGATGTTACCCCAAATTTAAAAGTGAAATTTGTTTTTTAATCAATGGATTATATTAAGGCTAAAAGCCAAAATATATTACTTAAGTTTATGCTATTTAGTCACTGAAACATTATCTATAAATGGGAATTTTTAGCATTTATAGTGTAGGACTCATATTTAGTTTGTTAAGGGTGTATGGCCCAAAATTATTAATATAATAATTATATATATATTAGTAGGTCTTCTTAAACCAAACTTAAATCGGTATATTAAAGAGAGATTATATGTGTATTTTAAGCACAGTGTTTACTCAAAGTTTGAAATTTTGTTATCTAATGCAACAATTTTTAGAAAAACTAAATGAGGCAAAGATTTCATATTTGAAATATTAGAAGTATTTGAGGAGGATTATTAATTGAAATAAATGTTATTTCAATGAAACTTCAATTAATAGTGTAAAAAATTGCCAAATAAATGCAATATTCAATTAATTATTTTGTATACTTAAATGTGTGTAATAAATGGAGGAAGTAAGTCAATTAATGCCGACTTCTTTTAACTTTATAATGGTACATCATTCACATTAATATTCAATCTGAAACTCATGAAAACTGATACGAGCTGAGGTGCTTCATATTTTGTCCCCGGATTTTGAAAATATATTTGATACAACCCTGCAGTAGTCGCAACAGAATGACCTGGTCAGAGTAGAGCAGACAACTCATCCTTTCTCACTCCAAGTCACTAGCTGTTTGTCCTTGAAACCATAAATCTGTCGCTAGTGGTTTTGGCATGTTTGTACAGCTTATCGCCCTGACACATCACCATCTCTCTTTAGGGATTGTTACCTGGCTCTCCACTGTTCTCAAGTCAGTGTGGCAACTTCAACATTGACGAAAGGATTTTTTTCAGTGTGGCTGAGTGTAATTGCATTTAATGTCTTTAAGGATGTGTGAAGTGTAATAATAGTGGAAAAACCATTTTTATTATTTTAAAAAATTGCCCCACAAAAGTTTAAATATGGCAGAAGTGATGTAAAGGGCAATTGGCATAAGCATTCCAAGGCAATTAAACACTTTTACGAAGAAATTCAAAAAGTCCAAACCGCTACTAAGTTGGTGAAATGACTTCAAACCTATATTATGTTATTGAACTTAAATAATTAACTTTTTTGAATATTCTTTTGAAATCTTGAACCTAATCCGGAACCTCCAACTTAACACGTCATATCTTATCACTGATCTATCTAGGGCTAATCCTGTATTAGGGTCATTTATCGTTGATATTTTAAGGGATGATCAGTAATATATGTGTAAAATTGTCGGCCATTTAATAACGATCAGAAACACACTCAATCATTGAGCAATGGTAGCTTTATGCTGTTGTTTGTACCATTTTTTATTAATTTTAAATAGTTTCTTGGATATAATTTTTAAAGCAGAAGTTACCGACCTTTATTTAGCTGCGGACCACATAAATGTTTTACCAGGACGCTGTAAACTACTTATTAACTATTTAGCAAACAATTTTATAAAATAATTTTAAGAATGACCTTGAACAAAGAATACAGCGTGGGACGTTAATATGTATGCACAATTGTGCATAATATGTTAAATAAATAAAGATAGATTACTTTTTAGTCATATTGACCATGAGATAAATTTGTAAGTCAATATATTAATATATATAATGTTACTTTTTACCTTCTCACACCTCTCTAGTAGAGAAAAAATATTAATTGTCAAAAAAATCAAACTAAAGATTTTGATGGATGTCGAAGTTTCATGACCGCCTGAATCCGAAAAAGTTTTTTTTCTCTAATAATATCAGCTCTGACTATGGAGATGAAACTACCATTTCATAAATGAGGGCATATTAAATATATATATATATATATAATAATTCGGAAACTATTGGTTTTATAAAAATATATTTCAAAACATGATATATATATATATATATATATTTATATGTCGTAGGTTAATTGGAAAATTCGGCCTATGGCAAAAGGCGCCCTCAATTTCCAATTAGCCATGCTAATTGGAAAATAATACTATGTTTGCTTATCAGCCTGATAACTTTCAAGCTTATTGCAATGAGTCCATACAGCTTTAGTCTATTAAGGAAGTGTACCTTCGTTCAATCAATCAGCTTAGTTGATTCCAGGCCTATTAAAAAGTCTACAGCAGCGGTTCCCAAACTGTGGGATGTACAATTATTCCCGATGGTATGTCGCGAGAAACCAAACAAAACAAACAATTTAAAGTCATACAAAATTGACTCATCAAAACTAATAAATATATTATGACCCAGTCTAATATAAGTGACCTCTAGATTTCTGCCACACAAATTCTAAAGACATCCTAGAGAAATATGTAACTGTTCGTGAATCTGTGAGTAAGGAATCAAAGTTTGGGGGGTATGCCAACTGCAAGTGTATAGCGAAAAAAAAAAGCGTCAAACGAAAAAGTGTGCCTGTGAGAAGACAAACTAATTGTGCACATCAAAATGTCACAGCAGTTTACCATGTGGAAATTAATAAAAAAAATGTGTTATGAGTAAAGTGTGAATTGACAATGGTAAATGTCACAATATACTTGTAAACGCTTATATTTCTTCTGTAAAAGAAAGGTAACTATAAAATTTGTATCTGTATTATTATTTTGCAATAACTATTACTTATTCATAAGAGTTGGTTACGTTTATTTAATCCTTTTTACTATACATTACTTGAACTTGAGATTTTTAATCAAACCTTGCAATCTTACAGAAATTAGTAAGTTAATTTAAGAACATGCTGAAAGAGAAAAATATTATTTTCCATAGATCAGCGGCTCCCAAACTTTTGGAGTGGTGTACCACCCCCACAATTTCCGTAATTTGGAGTAGGTACCACTGTTTGCGTGTTTATTACAAGAATGTGCGGCTGCATCATCTGTCTGAACTTTAATCAATGTTGTCACCCCTACAATAACTGATTGAATCTATTTTAATTTAGGTTAGACTGGGTCTTAATATATTTATTAGATTTTATGAGTCAATTTTTTTATGACTTTAATTTGTTTGTTTAGCTTGGCTTCTCACGGCATACCATCTGGAATAATTGTACGTCCCACAGTTTTGGAACCCCTGCTCTAGACTTTTTAATAAGCCTATTATAGCCTTTTTAGTAGGCCTATTATATATATATATATATATAATACACTTACATAATATTTACATATATATAAATACATACGAGGTGTGGCTACTAAATAACCAGACTCATTTTTTTCCCCCTCCTACCTGAGGTTTCAGCAACAACCAGCAGGGTCCGATATTGATCTATGTTATTTTCTCCCTCTACCTTCCAAATTTCAAGGTCATGTGACTGACAGTTCAGCCGTAGCCTTTGTTTGAAGTGTACCATGTACCTGAGCTCCATCAGAATTATATTATTATTATTGTTAGCACCGCGTCTTACTACCCGTTCGGGCTATACGCACTTACGCTAATGTGTAATGGTAGGGTGATTGTGAGATGAAAATGAAGGACCTACAGTTTAACGTGGAATCCGAACCACTGTGGAGGCCTGGCATTCCCCACATTCACAAGATGTCTTGTCAGAGGTGAAGGAAGGGTTTGGTAATCAGATAAATCTTTGCCGGGACCGAGGATTGAACCCCGGCCGCCAGCATAGAAGTCTGACACCTTACCCCTAGACCACCAGGTCACCCGGAATTATATTGAGTGAACAGTTTGTCAACGTGAAGTTTCTTGTAAAATTTGAGAAATTTGCTACAGAAACGTACAATTTATTAAATGAAGTTTAAGGTGATCAGTGTTTATCTTGTACTCAAGTGTTTGATTGGTTTAAAAAATTTAAGGAGGGGAGGAAACAGATCGAAGACGATCCGCGCCCCAGCTATCCTCACACATCAAAAACAGATGTTAATATTGAAAAAGTGAGTTAAATCGTTCAAAAAAATCGATGCCTGAGCATTCGAGCAATTTCTGACTTAGTTAATATCGATAAGGAAACAGTTCTACAAATTTTACATGAAAATTTGCTCTAAAATGGTGCCAAAACTGCTCACTCCTGAGCAAAAGGAAACTCGAAAGGACATTTGTGCTGACATCCTTAATAATATCGAAAATAACCCAAACTTTTAAGCTCTGTCGGTGTGCTGTTCCTCTTTTCTCTAACAGTCTATATTATTTCATTTATGTTCCTTGGTAGAATGTGCAACAATGTCTATTATCTCATTTCAAATATCTTACAAGCTTTAAGTAAATATTTCTTTTTTATTTACAGTAGCGAGAAAGTCTATGCTGTGCACCCTCTCCACCTTTTATTAAAAACAAATTATTCCTTTAGTAAAAAAAAAATCTAGAAATTTAATTGTGGATATAACTTGGGAAATAAATTATCACGCTATAAAATTATGAAGCTTAGCTCCATCAGTAGCACGTCCACCTATGGACTCGATTCCTGGCATGGCCTAGAACTTTATCATTGTTGGAATGTAGGTTTAACCTTTCACAGTCATGAATTGACGGTTGGGGGATGGATTTTGTATCTGTCCTAGATTTAAGATTAGAGTAATTAGTACAAAGGTGTATAACCTGAACAGGTAGTCAGACACACAACGCTAAAAATAAGTTTAAAAAAATAATAGCACCAACAACCTAAAATGGCATCATGTAACATAATTTGAGAGCCACTACTGTGTTAGCTAGGTTCAGGTTACAGACATGTCCAGATGGACACTAACAATATGTGCATTTGTGCACAGAATGTATACATCAATATTCCACCTCCACAATCATAACACACATTTTCAATCACTCTTTTTTTTATGTTCTTTCTCATCAAATTTTTTTTCTAATGTATTTTCTCCCCTTTGTTCAGGCGTAACAAATTAGTTTTATAACAACTATTTAAATATAGTTTGTAGTTCCCAAGTTCAATTCCTGTGTGCAGATGTAATTTTTTAATTCAAATAATATGTAGATGTGGCTATAACCATAATTAACAAATATTCATATTCAACATCTTGTAGAGATAATGTTTTAAATACTTAACATCCGCCCTCCTCCCCCCATCCCCCGTTTCCTTCCATTCTATTAGTTCTGCATATCTGTATATAGCACACTTAGAACCGGTCTTAAAACTACCGGATAAATATTGCTATTGAGAGGTTAAAGTTATCTACCAGATAAAAGTTATCAGCCATTTTAATGTTTTACACGTCTTATGAACTGAATTTGTCTGCCAGATAGCTATCTGTAGGATACATATATTTTTATGCAGAACACACAAGGTTGGTATTGTTTTTACTGCTGCACACATATGTATAAGCTCTGCTGATAGCACTACAACCTAGCAATTGGTGAGAACTCTCAACGTTTGTTAAATAATGGCGGCTTAATGAGTGCGAGTAAACAGATGGCGTCACGTGGGTGTAGAAGCAAAGTTGTCTCGCAAGTACTAATTATGCTGTCTGCCAAAATGTGGTCAATAGATGGGTACAACCCTTACACAATTTCATTACTGTATTCACATTTTGATAATTTTTTCTTATATAAATATAACTCTACAAATTGCTTTTTAATTAATATAAAAGTGAATTAAATGTTCTAACTTTATATAGTTTGAGCCCGGGCCTGTACTTACTAAACACGTGAACTAAGATTTTAACCTAAAAACAGATTCTGAGTGGCGAAACCTCATTAAAAACAACGCGACACTAGGCAACAACCATATTAACTTCCGGATAAAAGTTATCAGGTATTTAAACCTCCTGATAATAATGTGATGTATAAATACATTTTATCTGGCAGTCATAAGACACACTTTTAACTTATCCACCAGATACAAATCTTTATCTACCAGATTAATATTTATCCAGGAGTAATAAGACCATGCCTTAGTGTAATTAATATTTATATTTTTATTAATGACACTAGTGTGTTAATAATGGGAAATATCTAAAACAAAGGTAATTTACCCACATTTTTGTGGAGGGACAAAGGGAAACAATTTAGCAATATGCACCCTTTGTTTACCCATTTGGTATTTGAACCCTTACCACCATTCATCTTTAAAATAGACTAAATGAGCTTAATGTTTAAATCAAGTTAAGGTTAACTTTAAAAAATGAACCGATGGCTTAGGTCAGTTCCTGACTTACAGTTTTCTTTCATAATAGCCAGAGACAACTGACTACCTGCTAACCGTCCACCTCCACCACCCTCGCTACCGACCCCCAAAACTTCATCCCAAGACTTTCCAGTTACTCCATCGCTGACGAAGATAGGTTTTTTGGCTCTCAACGGAACGGTAGCTTCAGCTTTCACCTTTTCCTCAGCGACACAAACGCTATCTTATAGATTTTTCTCAACATTAGCTCTGTTCAAACACTATTAAGATAAAATTGTTGTTAAATAATGTTTAAGAAGCAGACTACACAGCATAATATATTAAGAACTGAAATATTTCATTAATAGCTGTTGCTTTAATAACTTTAGTGAGGCCATTTCTGAGTGTGAAGTAATCAAGAACAGATTCTGTATTGTTACTTTAGTTACATCAGACCTATGAGAGTGTTGTATACAAAACAGAGGAGAGAGGGATCAGGCAACTATGCAGGGATCTCCAAAAGATGTTTAAAACTGTACTAAGGGTTGATAGACATGGTATCTCTATAGCAGCAGCCCCCTTCCAGCAAGGCTCCAAAGAAGCAGACTACATATGCCACTCAAACCTGTCACTCCACTGCTCTATCACTCAATGCAATCTCAGTGAAGGAGGACACACACCTCATAGCAACAATACGCGGCCTGCACTCAGAGATGTCACTCAAGGAGCGTGAGATTCACAAGCTGGGCAAGGAGTTGGAGGAGGCGAAGAGGATGGTGAGGAAACTTCAAAAGGATCGAGATAGGCTCCTTGACAAGGACACTAATAATCTGGTCAAGGGCACCAGGACTAAGGGTAAATATAATCCACAGAAGATCTAGACGAGATTACTTTGTCCTTCTTTTGTTTAAAAGAGTTAAAAAAATATATAAGTGTCTTAGATATTCTTTAAATGCTGTGGCTGTATTTTATAAACTAAACCTAGACTAACACCACTAAACACTAATGGAATTGTAGGCTACATATTGAAATTTAGATTCTTAAACTAGAATATTTTTCTACAGATGGTTTAAATCTCCTTTCTCTTGAATCTAATTTTAATTTTCCTCTTAATTGTGATTTTGTTCACATTAATCCAAAAGCTGATATATAAAATATAGATATTAACTAAATATAAACATTCACTTGAGTGGACAATTGATGGTCTGGGGTCTAGTTGTTCCTTATAAATATGTTTAGCTAAGTCACTAGTAAACATCATAATAGCTATAAAAAATCTTAAATATCAACATTTTATGAGGAATTGGGGATTCAAAGGAGGTATCCGAATTATTTTTTTTAATGGTATAGTGTTGTATTTTTGCTCTTTGTGAATTTTAATGCATTTTCTGACTACTCTTTCTTTTCCCTTGGACTAGATAGTTTAAGTTGCTACTAACCATCAGGTTGATAAAAATGGGTGATAATTGATAGTATCAATTGTTAATATAGTTCATGTTATGCAATGGAATAGGAAGTGTGACATTTAAATGTAAGAAATTGCATGTAGTTGTTAAACTTATAGATGTTACTATCCAGGAATGGGTACATGCTGATTCAGTTGTAGTTAGCGCAATAGTGGCTTGTTTCTCATTAGGACGGGGTAGACCAAAATCTCTCGAGAATTATTTGTTTCTGGGGCTTGTTAATGTTTGTTCATTACAGTGTCTTGCTGTATTAAATCGTTGGACTTTGCTTTGCAAGAGGGACAAATAGAGTGAGTTCTTAGCTGGAGTTCAAGTCCATACAGCCGCACTGAGTGTGTTCTTCTTGGTAGACTCGGGCTATAGCGCCATGAGCCAGTATTGTTGTTCAAGCCATTTGATGTATGTAAGTCAGAAGTATGGTCTTTAGGATGTAGGGCCAGATTGGGCTACTTACTTGACAGTAACAGGCGACATGTTTGCCAACCATAAATCCTAGACTCTTAAGTTGACTCTTAAAAATTACTTTCTCTATTCATAGTCTAACGTCATAACACTCTTGTCTCTGTAATACCTCTACAAGTACCTTACAATTAACATCACATCCAAGTTATTCTTGTCTAATTGGTCTCTGCCTACTCCTTTCCTTAGTCAATCCTGAATGACTGCTCGACCAGATTGCCCAAACTAGGGGTAAACATCTAAGAAGTAGTGGCACCTCACATTTGTATCAACAGAAAGGGGTAACCACCCATTACAAAATCAAATAAAAATAAATTAATTAGTTAAAATTGAATGAAAAAGGTCTACCTAGGTAAAGAGGAAAAAATTTGAGTTGAATTCAATGCACAAAGGTAACATTGTTTTTCTTTCTTCTGTCTTCTATGATAAAAGTAATCACCCACACATTAAACACAAATAAAGTTATATTTTGGCATTGCCTGCATGTCAAAATATGACTTTATTTGTGTTTAAATATGTGTGTGTGACTACTTTTATCATAGAACACAGAAAAAAAAAGATGTTAGGTACCTTTGTTCATTGGATTCCACCCACACATTTTTCTGGGCCTTTTTCATTCAGTTTTATTATTAATTTCCATGATTATAAAATCATTTAGCCATTGGACCTCTTCATTGTTATATTAACCATTACAGTGCCACAAAATAATACCTATAAGTAGGGGTGTGAGAGTAGACATTTTTCACTTCGAGTCAAGTTCAAATGGAGTTTGAATGAAAACAGTTTTTTTCGAGTTTAAAGAATATTGTAAAATGTTCGTTCTAGAAATATTTCAAGTTTATTTCTGAAATAGATCCGTTTATAAATCATAAGTAGCCCACATACAAACAAAGATTTTTAAGAATTTTTTTTTTTTTTGTGAAAAGTAAATTTTAATCATATAAATTCAATTTTTTAAATATATTAAATATAATTACTGTACAATTTTTTTAATTAAACAGAAAGAAATATTAAAGGTCTGTATTTACTATGAATAAAATTAATCAAACTCCCTATATTTGAGAAAAAATTGAAAATACAGATTACTCAAATTGTTTGAGTTTTATAAAAAAAATCTTTGAGTTGAGTTCTAGTAGCTACTAAAACTTGACTCAAACTCAAATTTTTAAGAATTTGCACACCCCTATAAATAAGAAAGTTAAGCCGAACTAACTTAGGATGTAACGAGAGATTGCTTGCCACCTTGACATTCATAAGGTCTGGAAATGACCAGTATACCTCATGTAATGTTCCAGCAAACTCCAAGAATGATAAACCAGAATCTGCATTAGAAGATAAGGGCTTAGACGTTGAATCTCAGTCAAGCCTGAAACCATATGACCCTGTGAGGTTCCAGTTTCCTCAAGATGGCGAGGAGGGAATATCAGCTCTCCGGCAGCAGAACCAAATCCTCCGCAGAGACCTACTGCAGATTGAGGAGGAATACAGGAGACTCAAGACCAAGAGAATGCAGGATGTAAGTTTACATCCTAGACAAACCTTTTTCAAAACATGGAACATAAACGCCAGTAAAACAAAGATTCATTGAGGCTTCTTCTGCTTTAGTGAACTCTAACCTTGAGTTTGTGCTCAGCTGTGTGTGATTTCTCCACATGATCTTCTATTTGCCCTCAGCTGACAGAGTCTATCCATAGTGGCCCCTATGTTTATCCTCAGCTATATGTATGTGTTTTCCCAACTGACCATCTATTTATCCTCAGCTTGCTGTGTTTGTCCCTAGCTGCTTCTGTGCTTGTCCTAAGATATATATGTGTGTGTTTTCCCCAGCTGAACTTGTTGCAACAGCAACACGAACTAGAGATGGAACAGGTTGTGTCAGAGCATATGGCCAGACACTCAGGCTCCAGGATAGCGGAGCTACAAGGACAGCTGGGGACGCAGCGGATGGTGATCGCACAGCTCAAGGAGCAACTCAAACAGTAAGTACCAACATTCGAAGACCCGCTAGTACAGTCAGACTGCACTGAGCATGGATTTGCCCTCCTTCCTTCAACTGTAAAGCTTGATTCAGATGGTCAGTGAAAAATAGAAAGCAGAATCTGCACAGTAATTAATACACTTTAAGTTGACCCATGATACATTGCAACGCTTTAAAACAGCTGATTAACAACATTATATTTTCTTGTGGATAAACATATATTTTAGATCATTCTCCTGATGGTGGTTTTCAAATTATTATGCTGTGTCGTGGCATAATCCAATACATCAATAAACACACTTTTCATTAACAGGTTATTTCAAATCTCCTCACAACGGCCAATGAAGCTGTCTGCTAGCTTCTGGCCGTACAGTGCACATATTGACAAATGCACTAATTTGAAATGGTTGGTTCTGAGAGTTGATTGGTTCTCCTGTGCCTAACATCTTGAACAAAGTGGGAAAAGTAGTGAATAGTTGAACTTCAGCAGAACAGCTCGCGCCGATTTAGCGGAAATCTTGTGATTGGCTTAGAGCAGATCACATGACCACGTTTCTGATCTGCGCTAGTTTTTCAGCGAACATGTGAATCCACAGTAAGGGTGCAGTTCCTTTGAAACAACTTCTCCATTCTTTTGTTGCCATATTATCTATGTTGCGTTTGCAAGTAGGCATTTTTCACTTTAAGTCGATTTTGAATGAAAACATGGAGTAATTATACTTAAGCATTTAAGTTGAATTTCTTAAATAAGTGCATGTATATACTATGAATATAAATAGTAAATACACCTTTTTAAGAATTATAATTTTTTCATGATAAATGTTATCCATATTTTAAACTAAATTTTACTTAGCATAGCATCACAAACCATTGCTTTCTTAAAAAAAAAAAAAGAGAGAGACTTCTTTTTTAATAGTATCTTAAAATTGAATTAAATAAATTCAAAAATTTTGATTAGCTTAAACTTTCATTTTTTTTTTAAATTTTTAGTTGAATTCTTACAACTAATAAAATAAGTATTAAACTCAAATTTTGTAGTGCCGGTACTTAAATATTTATAGTTAAAATGTACTTATTACAATATTTATAATAATGAAGATTTGATGTTTTACAGTTTTAATTTGTAGTGTTATTTTTCCAGGCTTGATGAGTACCGGGAGGAGATTGTTGTTCTGAAAACTGAGCGGAACCTCTTGGAGAAGAGTGCTATAGAACTGAACAAGAAGTTGACCACTCTGAGAAGTTTACAGACCCCTGTAAGATTTAGTGCAGTAACAAAGTCCTAGTTTTAGAGTCAAGTTGAATATAAAACCACAGTTCAAATATAATTATGTTTAACATTGAGGTGACCCAATGGCTAAATAATTTGATAATAATGGAAATTAATAAAAATAAAGAAAAAGGAAAAATAATCTAATAAGTGTAAATTTAATGAAGAAAGCCCACCTAGGGAAAGAGGAAAAATGTGGGACGAATCCAATGCACAAAAGTGACATCTTCTTTCTTTCTTTCTTCTATATAATATAAATAGTCACACACACATTAAAATATAAATTGAGGAATATTTAGGAATTATTGCCTTTATCAAACAAAAAGAGAAGAGGGAATACACTTAACACAAATTAAATGACTCCATTTTAAATTCAAACAAAACCTTTGTAGTAGTAAAAATAGATTTTGCAACACTTTGACTGTAGTTATCCAATATACTTTACTTTAATTTACATTCATTACTGTTTCCAGCCTGTGGCCTGGATCAGTTTTTTTTATTCAAGCCATATATTTTCCACTACCGGCTGGCTAGGCCTGTCGTAGCTTCATATGCCTTATAATCTAACTTAAGATTAGGACAGGCTGTTAAAACATGTTTAAAATATCATGCTTGGCTAGGCCTAACCTCGTAACCAACAGTATGAGTGCCCAATAGTGTGGCGCACGAATACATTCATTAAAGCCTTTTTTCTAGCCAGTGTGGTTGGCGTCATGTAACTCTCATGTTGGACTTCTACCGTGTGCGTTCTGCTAAATAAGAACAGTGCGTTCCAAACTTCAAACTAAGTGTTTAACAACAGGCTGTTAATTTATCAATGTAAAAAGGTAAATCTATATTTTCATCAATGATAAATCTTTGCCATGCCAGAAATTGAATTCGGGACTCTTAACTCACTAGGCAAACATGCTACCGACTTAGTTAAGGTGTTGGACAAAAAATAATAAAAAGGTAACTTAGATAAAATAATTTTAGTAATGAAATATATATATTTTGAAATAATAATAACAATAATGATAAAAAATATAAAAGGGTTAATTTCTCAGCAAGAAAGAAACAATCCTTTAATAAGGCCTGGTGATAAGGTTGATTTGTTAATCCATTGGTGGCCAGTTCCCGCTGTGAGAGTTGATAGCGATTATCCTTTATTGGACAACTAAACTTTTAGAGCACTCTCTAGTGACAACAATGATCCCCCCAAAAAGTTGAAAACATCCCTCTCACAACACAATACCCTCTTGGTCCACACCGAATAAACACTATCCTTAAAAGTAACTACAAGTTCCTAACCAGTTTCACTCAGACCCAAAACCTTCTTAGTTCACCCCCAAGAGTTACTTTCAAATGGCCGCCCATCGATATTTTAGTTTGTCCTAAACTTTCTGAACTCAAGAGTATCTGAAAAGAAAATCTGACTATTAAAGGATCATGCCCCTGCGGTAACCCCCGTTGCACTACATGTGCACTCCACCTACCAGGTACATCCTTAAAAATTAACGTTACTAAATTGGACTACAAAATCCCTGTTCAATAGAAATGAAAAACAAATAACTTGGTATATCAACTACAGTGTAAATCATGTGATGCAGAATATATAGGCTAAAACTACAGGTTCTCCAAGACAGCAAATGAACAATCATTGTTTGGACACAAATCACAAAGCCTGTACCCATCCATGTTGGTACCCACAACCAGGACTTTCAAACCTGCTACACCACCAAAATATTAAGAGAATTTCCCAAACAGTACAACAGTTCTCAATCCAGACACTGGCCCACCAGTGGATTACCAAATCGCAGGGCCGTACATAGGATTTTTGTAATGAAGGGATCAATTATACATTTTTTTCATGCTTTGATATAATTAACTAGTTAACAGTACAAAAACCTAATATATAATAAAGTTATGGTGACACATAGAATTTTGTTGAGATGTTTTCTTAAGTAATTACAAAATAATTTAAATATTTGTATTTTATTGGGATGATAAATAATGTAAGCACACAAAAAAAAATCATTTGCAGCACTCAACCAATCATGACGCATCGATGCCAACAGCTTTTCTAATATTTCTCTATAAGGAAAACCTCTTTTCACTTTATGAGGTAACTGTATGATATTTGGAAGAAGGCATAGGGAAGATGGATGGAAACATATAAAAGGGACAAACACAATATAGCTTTTATAATGGCAGCAATCTAAAGTGAGAACTGTTCTTTTCATTGTAAAAGCCATATTGTGTTCGTCCCTTTTATATGTTTTTATCCACCTTTCCTATACTTTCTTCCAAATATAACAGCTTTTATAATATATACATTAAATTTTAGAGAAGAAATTGCTAAAGAGGATGGAAGATGAGAGGATTCCAAGAAGATTAATGGATATGAAGTATGTATGGAAGAGACCGCAAGGAAGACCAAGAAAGGGATGCAATGAACAGATAGCAAGGGAGAGGAAGAGAGTGCAGGAGGAAGAATGATGTAAGGACAGAGAGGAGGTAGATGGAGGCATTTTACTTAACGGACCTGGCCACAGGCTGGAAACAGTTCATGATGATGATGAATCTACTACTGGAACAGTTGTTGTTCTCATCTCATTATATTGATATTGTTTTATCTAATGTAAATTTATTTCCCATTAGGAGGAGTTTGAACCCCCAAGCCTGCCAAATCAAGAATACCACCAGGCCTTAGTAAAAGATAGTTTATTTCTTCCTAAGAGATTAGCTCTTTTTATTTTAGTTATTAATATTAGTTCGATATATATATATATATATTATTACTGTTATTAATTTATCTTCATTACTTTTTCCCCCCCAGTTAAATGTTAATATTATTTATACCTAGCCACTCCTCTTTCTACTCCAGCCTCTTCCATTGCTTTCTAAACTTTCTTTATATCCTCACTATCATAATCTTTTTCTGCATACATAAATGCCATTACCAGATTCAGATCAGATCCTTTCCAAACTCATATTTATTTTTCATTCACTGTCTAATTCCAAATATTAAATCTATCATCAACCTCTTTTCTCTGAAACCATGTTGTTCCTCTCTCCATCTTCTCTTCACACTTTACCCCACTCTCCTTTCCATAATCTTTTCATACATTTTTGTGCATTGACAAATCTGTGTTATGCCTCTATAATTTTCACACCACTTCTTATCACTTTTCTTGAATATTGGTAAGATAATACCTATTGTCCAATTTTCTGGCACTTTATTCTTCCTCCATACTGCTCTTACTATTTTATACCACCACTGTAGATCCATTTACAAACTCAAATTGAATATATGAAATATTCTCTAAGTTCATATATCTTTGGCTAGTTGTTTTATGCTTGACAAAATATTATATAATTGATTACTTAAATAATAAAAAAAACACTATAAATCAATGTACAGTATATTCAAAATGGACACATCCCTTAAAAAAGTTTGTATTAGTCTTCTACTTCATTGCAGCATCTTCCTTTTTCCTTATCCCTTTATGTATTTTGTATTTTCAGTTTGTCAGATAGGAGCGTGTCATTTTCGTGTGCTAGATAACTAAGCAGGTTGTAAATCCATTCCAGTGCAGTCCCTCTTACATACACTTTTTTTTTCTCTCTGTGCATTATCTCTTCCCGAGGGATTTACTAAGTACAATAGTCAGTAGCCCTGTATTCTCCACCAAACATATCCCATGCTATTGGTGATGCCGCAGTTAAGCCGCAAAGTGGATAGTCAGGTATCTACTTTATTTTGGCTGTCAATATTTTTTCACTGGCAAAGTATTGTATTTTTCGGGGCTGATATTTTATTCATAGTCAAGTTGAGTCTTCGCAAACCCATAGATAGGTCCTTAAAAACAATAGGGATGGTCAAAAATCGAAAAAGTTTCAAATAAAACATATATATTCTTTTAAATTTTGAATTAATCTTAGAGTCAACCTCTATAGCATGTACAATGACTTTATTCATCCACTTGTTAAGTGCACTGCAGGATATGCAACATCATCAGTCATCAGTAATTTGTAATGCATTTATAGGCTTGAACTATTACACTACATAAATTAATGTTATAATAAAGGAATTGATAAAACTAAAGAAAAATGAAAAATAAACTGCTAAGAGTAAATTTGATGAAGAAATCTCTCCTAGGGAAAGAGGAAAATTGTGGAAAAAATCCAATGCACAAAGGTGACATCTTCTTCCTTTCTTCTGTCTTCTCTAGTAGTAGTAGTAGTAGTCACACACATATTTTAATGCAAATAGAATAAAATTTCGACATTGATGCTGTTATCAAACACAAAGAAGAACGAAGAGAGTACAAATAACACAAACACTGGATTACTCCATTTTGAATTTAAAGAAAAGCTGTTAGAAACACATTGTGCCAACTGTTTTTGGGAATAAAGATAAATTTCTTGGCTATGATTACTATTTATATAGAAATATTTAAAAAAAGTAATGGTAAGAAAATAAATAATAATAGTAAAAATAATAATAATTTGAAAAATGTTAAGCTTATAGAAAGAAAGAAACTATCTTCTGTTGAGGCCTGGTGGTAATTTTGAATTGGTAATCCATCGGTGGGCCAGTTCCCACTGTCTAAGTTGAGAACTGTTGCACTGTTTGGGTAATGCTCTTAATATTTTGGTGGTGTAGCAGGTTTGAAAGTCCTGGTTGGGGTTAGCAGCATGGGTGGGTACAGGCTTGTCCGGATCTTTGTGGTTTGTGTTGTCAGTAGGGTGAGTGTTCATTCATTGTCTGAGGAAACATGTATCTAGGGCTATATATTCTTCATCACATGATTTGCACTGTAGTTGATATATAAAGTTATTTGTTTTGCAATTGAAATTACCAAAATTAAGTCATCCTCAGGAAGGGTTTTATTAACGAATAAAATTTACGCTGCTTGAGAGTTTAATATGTTGCCCACCAGTGACTTAGCTCAACATTATTTTAGGACAAACCTTACCAACAGAATACAGACCATTAATTTATCACTTAACCAAGTTTCAACTAATATTCTAATAATAAATGTTATCACTTAGCTACCTATAACAATTTTGATTTTATACAGCGATTAAGAATTTAATATGAATAAAATCAATGTTAAAAATGTGGAGAATCCTTTAACACTTATACCATGTTTTTTAATCTTTGGACTTGAATTCAGGATTTGTGGGTATAGTGAAAAATCAAATTTGGAAAAAGTTAATTCAACCCATTAGTTTTGTTTTAAAGTGTTTTCCACCAATAAAACTTATATAAGTGACCAAAATGTATACATCAAAAGGGGAGTTTATTTATTAGTGTAAAACGATGATACTATTTCTGTTTCTCTGAAGGGATATAGAATCAACAAGTTTGAGAAATATCTTAAATTCTTAATAATTATGTGTCTGCTGATGGATGTCTCATTATTTACTCTTCTCTCCCTTTCTATATATATATATAGTTTTAACTCATACTAGATTTGATTCTTGGGAGCTTGGGAAATTTGTTTGCATTAGACTCAAATAAAAGAATTGTAGCTTGCGCATCCTAACATTCCTGACCCTTGTTCTCTATCCTGACCTGCTGTACATTCTCACCCCTAGACTCTAGATGACTGCTCATTTTTTTTCTTTATTCATATCACTTAAGTTAGCTAGTTGTTTATATGTGCAATTCTATGTCGCTTTAAAGGAAGCGCTCCACTATGAGGCTCTTCAGGACAAGATCCAGGAGCTTGAGTCCCGTCATGAGTTCCGGGAGCAGAAACTGCAGGCAGTGGTGAAGGACCTTCTCCGTCGCAATGCAGAGCAGAGAGCACATTTGGCCGAGCGTGAGCAGAATGGTAATTCTGTGAATCTGCGGGAAAAACTGATGGACAAGAACCGAGAGTTGTGTTTATACCAGGCCGAGATGGACAGGATTCTAGACACGCTGAGGTCCCTGTACCGATGCAGGGGACCAAACAACTTCTCAGAATAGTACCCTAGGTAGAAGGATATGAGCCTAGACACACTAAAGTTGTTTCCAAAGAGTGTGTGGCATTAACAGAAATCCTAATACACAAAAATAAAATATTATTTTTAAAGAAGCCCAAACTGTTTCTAGAGGTTCTTCAACAAATAACAAAAGATAAAAATGGCCAAGTTGTTAAAAGGTAATGATTGTTCAAATGTTTTCTTTAAAATAAAGTCCATAATATTATATCATTTAGGTTGAAATTACCTTTAATGGGCCAGAGAATATCTGTGTTCCTCCTTAGGATGAGTAAGTCAGGGCAAGTAGGGTTATGTTTAGGAGTGGAGGGGATCCTGAACCTGCAAGGAGGAGGGGGTAGAAAGGTCAGGAATTTATTAATTTATCAATCCCTCCTCCCCCCGTTTGGAGAGACTTATGTTCCAAACAGACCTGGCCAGTGGCTGGACGCTGTTCATGATGATGGTGATGATGTTCCATCAGTCTTTGAGGGGGGCTAAACAACTTGTAGCCTTTGCACATATTATTGTGAATGGCTTGAATGTGAATGCAATCAATTCTGATAACATTTTATTTCCAGGCAAAAAAAATAATAATTGAGAAGTAAATTTCTATTTCCGTCCTCATTTTTGTACAGGGTAGATTATTTCCCCTTTTCATACAGTATTTTTATCCCCAATTATATTAATATGAAATATTTACAAACGTTTGAAACTTTAGACTGAATAAGTGTCTTTACAAAATATGCTAAGAAAATAAACTGTAACCAGAATTTGAATTGCATCGAATACTTTGAAAAGTGTTTAGATAAATACAGACATTCTACATTTTTATTGTAATTTGCTAGTTTTACTATTGTATGCCACCATTGCATAAAACCTTGTGTTTTAATTCATTCAACTTTTTTTTTTGCTTGTTAAGGCTATGAAGTGTTAAGAGTAGATACCAAATAAGTTACCTATGGAAGGAGTCAATAAATATATACCTAAATTATTTGCATGACTTAGTAAGTAGCCTAGCACTGAAATATTAATATGTATGTAATATTGTAGTGCTACAAGTTGTAACTCTCAGCCTTGTAGTCCATACAAAGACAGCAAAGTAGACATAAGTAGTACCTTTAGGTACTTTTAGTTCAACAATTTTAGACATATACTCAAAAGATGACCTTGTTTTTATAATCATAGAAATAAAAAAATAATTATAAGTAAAAAACTTGTACCTTAGAATACTATTTAGTGTAGTTACGCTTACAAATAAGGTGGCTAAATAATTTTATGATAATGAAAATTGATAAAAATAAACTAATGTCATTTTAATGAAGAAAGCCCATCTAGGTAAAGAGTAAAAATGTGGGATTAATCCAATGCACAAATAGCCTAGTCAACAAAGACCCGATTTCAGCAAATAAAAACAAAAAATGCGAATGTTTGGAAATTTGGCAAAGATGTTTACAAATCCTTTTTCTGCATATTTTATTTTTACTTCTTACCTTAAGAAATGCTAATTTTAAGTAAAAATTTCAAAAGCTGAAAATTTACATGATGATCATGATTATGATCAAATAATGTGATTTTCAACTAATAATGCATTTTAAATATGAAATTTAGCACCACGTCTATAAATTGGATAGTAATATATATTTTATATCGACAAAATTTTATACGTCACATATTATTTATGTCACATTTTACTCAAATGAAATGTTATTATGCTATCAGAACTATTATTTATTTGACTTGCAACCCACAATAGTGTCAAACCAATAACTAAATGAGTATTTGACAGGCCTAATATTGGCCTAATATATGCCTTATGTAATAAAAAGGAAAATTTGAAAATTAGGTTGCATCAACACAACTTGAACATTTTTGTGCTACATTGGTGCTTTCCTCAGTGTATTCTATAAAATGATATATTTGTGTTATGCCTGATTTCAAAGTAGGAAATAGGTAAAAAACAAAAATAAAATAGCAATTAGAAGAAATAAAATAATTTTTAAAACTTATTAAATTTTCCGATATCCATACTAACAAAATATCATATTCATTAACTTTCACATGGCACAAATTCATAAATTAAATATTACCAACACAGTAGAATAACCAGGTAAATATCTCAAATACTACAATAATAAATCCCAAATCAATGTTTTCTGTCACATAAATATTGCACGTGTGCTTCAAGTAGTGAAATGTGGAAGTAAACAAGCGTTACTATTGTTATGATTTATCAGCTCGTAATTGACAGTTCTCAAAACTAACACCAGATGTCAGAGGTACATGGGCATGCTAGTATGAAAAAGTCAGCATTCTAACACTCTTATGGCTATTTCAGACTGTCACAACAAAGGCAGATAAAGTTTACACGTTGTGGGGTGAAGTCGATTTCCGCAGTCACTGGCTATAATGTTGAGATCAGATATATTAGATTATCGCAGCAAAAGGGTTGGTGTATTATCGAACATATTAAAAGTCCTGAAGGATCAGAAATGAGCCAATGCTGACATCTTGGAAAATTGTTACAGTTTTATAGTTTTTGCAACTATCTCATGAACTATTGATTTTATGGAAAAAATAGATTTGGTCAAAATTAAATAGTATTAGATTCTAAACAAAAAAAGTGTTATGCATTTTTTTTTTCATAACTATATTTTGCTTCGAGTAAATTGGTACTGATAAATGTGACAATTGCTGCCATCTTAGAAATTAGTTACAATTTTATAGTTTTTTGCAAATATCTCATTTTATGAAAAAAATAGTCACTATCAAAATTAAAGACTATTTAATTGTCAACAAAAAAGGTTTCGTTATTTTTTTTCATAACTATATTTTACTTTGAGTAAATTGGCACTGAATATGGCAGACTCACTTGAGAGATCAAAAATTTGTCTCTCTGTAGGCATACAAGTTCTAAAATTTGCAAATAATGGTATAAAATGTCCATACTCATCAATATCCTCATTGTGGTATAGCTTTAAAAAAATATGAGTTTTATGACATATTCCTTTTTACTATTAGGTTCTATATTCCTCTACACTTACTTCACAATATGCACATATTTTTGCCAGCATGACTTATGCTGGGGATCTCATCAGCAACATAAACAAAATCCGATGGATCAATTTGGATCTTGGAATCTTCTTCCGTGCAAGATAATGATGCTATCAAATCTTTCACAGTACTCTGTTCATCTTGATCTTCTATTTCATCTTTATTGACTGTGCCGACGCCATTCAAATTTATCTCCTTGGCAGTTATGGCATACTGTTGTGCAATTAATTCCCCCCTTTCTGCATCCACATATAGATCCACAGCCAGCTGTACAGAATATAAGGTTTAATACAGTCTTGGGAGCGACAGCATCCATCACTGTGATCGGAACAATAAAACTCTTTACACGTTTCCAGCCCCCAAAGTTCGAGAGATAAATCATTTCCATGCTATTTTTGGACTTGATAATACAGTTGAATTGATTGCTGATTGGCAGCTACTTTTGGTGGGTGTGAGGCAATATTTGGTTTGATTTTGGTTACGGATTTCGTGAAACATTTGAACTGATACTTGTTGGTTATTTTCAAGGTAGAAATAAATCTTTTCCATAGCTGTTGTGATATAATCTGATTCGGGGTGCCTTCATTTATTTGTGTTGGTTCAGGCTGTAAAAAAAAATTACACAAAGCGATCTTGATGGTATATTGCATCTGCAGCAACTAAATCAGCAAAGTTGATTATACAACATTTAACTTTATTTGCCCACTTGTCATTTCTTTTCTGCGCTGCTTCAAGTATATTTTCCTTCAACATAAGGCTTCGAAAATTATACATTGTTTTATGCCTGTCGAGTGGCTTTAATTTTCTCTTGTTCATGGAAATCTTCATTAATTTATTCAGTACAATAAAAGCATTTTGTTTTAAAACCCAACAAAAAAAGAAACGATCACAGACTTACACCATGCTTCTCAGTTTGGGATATGAATGGAACGTTGTCAGTTTTTTTAAAGCTACTCTAATCAGGCCCGGTGTAATTTATTTGGCACGTAGCATGAATTTTCATAGATTTTATGTATTTTAATTGTAAATGCTTACTATCTTTTCTATCAACACTTGCTCTTTTTAAAGTCTCAATTCCTTTTCCCCCACTTGCCACACATTGTCACTTGAAACATCTTTTTCACAAATAAAACACTTCTCACTTGCTGCCAATGTGGAAGAAAATATGCAATGTGCAATGATCTGAAATATACTGGAATCTCAAAAGTTCAGCTTGGAGAGTAGTCTGTAGTGCATACCCCCTATATGAACACTTAAAAGAAAGAATAAAAACTCTTTTGTTGATAATTTTATTCTATTTACGTTTGATAACTGTTTTGTTTTCAAAAAAATCATTAGTTCTCAAGATATTTGCAAAGAAATCTACAAAACTGTAACTATTTTCCAAGATGGTGACAGTTGTCGCAATATTCAGTACCAATTTACTCGTAGCAAAATGTGTTTATGAAAAAAATGACTAAAACTATTTTTGTTAAGAATTTAATACCCTTTAATTTTGATGTTAACTATTTTTTCCATAAAGTCAATAGATCACGAGATATTTGTAAAAACTCTAAAACTGTTAACTATTTTCCAAGATAGCGGTGTTAGCTCACTTATGATTCTTCAGGACTTTTAATATGTTTGAAAGTACTTCTTAATAAACATCAATGCCAGATTTCAAAACTTTTGTATTTTTTGTCGGGGGATTGGGCGGTGACGATCAATTTTCTTTAAGAGACATCCATTACCTCTTGTCCATTGGCAGCAGTGTAAAGTGTGAACTGTGTTCTTCTTTTCATTGTAAAGGCCATATTGTGTTTGTCCCCCCTTTTATATGTTTCTATCCACCTTTCCTGTACCTTCTTCCTAATATAATATAAAAACTCTACTTGAAAATTTCTTCATATTATTCGAACTCAAAATTAACTTGATGTGTTTATACAAACATAACTTAAAGTGAAAAATGTCTACTCACATACCGATGTTGCCATTTTTAACAACAATTTTTTTTTTTAACTTTTTGTATCAAAATTCAATCATTTTATTCATCACAAATAACAATCTCTGGGAATGAACACTGAGAGAAGCAAGTCCCGCACAAAGTTGTTGACGATTTCATGAAATACACTCACACTTATACAGTGGCGTATTCTGAGAAAATTAGTAGGTATGCTGTACTCTAAAAGTTGCAGGGGAGATTTGGGTGTCGAGGACCCTCAACCACCGTTGTCCAAGAATGTCAAGGGATTATTCCCCGGGAAATATTTGAAGATGTTTGCCTCTAGAACAGTGGTTCTTGAACATTTATTATTTCCCCTTAACTGTATGCTATCTTAGGAAATTTTGAGCCCCCCCCCCCATCACCCCTTATTCTCTCTTTTTTTATCCATCCATAATGATGATTACCATCCACTCAAAATGTAATAAAAGTAACTCCATGGTGTCAGCCAACATTCAGGATATACCTACCGAGTGGCTGCCAAACTGTTTGACGAATTAGTGCCAACTCTTATAGTTAGAGGGTGTAAATGGTCAGCACAATGATGCCTCCAGCCATTAAACTCGGCCTTCTATACCAGAGCCACAACTACTTTATTCGAGTAGCTCCTTATTTATCCACATTAGGCTGAGTCTAACCCGTTCCAAACTCATTGCTTCCCAAATAATCTGGAAAGACTTATCAGAAAATTTGGAAGCACCAGGAATCAAGCCCGGGACCTCTAGGTCTGTAGCCAAAATGAAGTGGTACGTGGAAGAGTCCATCAGATCTTGGTGGGAGGGGATCAAATGTATTGTTCAACTCACATTGCAACTAAAACAATTTCTAAGAGCCAAAAATATCTCACACAATACTGATTGGAAACAAAAGAGTTCCCTAATTTGAAAATTTATGCTCCAGAAGCTATTTAGATGCGTAAACTCTGACTAAAATAGGGGAGATTATCTCGGACTATTAATACTCTTATCGCTACGTCATTGGCTTATTACTAAGATATTTACACATATCTTTTGCTGTAAGCAGTGGTGCACCCAAGGGGGAGAGGAGCAAACATGGTATTTGACCCCTCCCCCCTTTCCCAACACCACAAATCATTTTAATAGAAATTTAAATAACATGAAGTATAACTAAAATATTTAGCATTGAAGGTGTGTTGAATGTATAGGCTACATTTTAATACCAGGCTTCTGACTTAAGCCTAATATTCAAAAGGTTTGCCATTACACACAACAAATAATAGCTTCGATACCATTTGGATTATTTAAATCTCTTAATTACTATAAAACTACTCCAAATAATTTCTAAAAGCATTTAATATTCATAAATATTCTCGGCCTTCAGAGGTTAGGGAGCTGTCCAACCCCAAACCTGCTCTCTCCATTAAAATTGAATTCTTGCTACAGCCTTGATTGAATGCCTTCCCCAAAGTAAATGGCTGGGTGTGCCACAGATTAAGTAAATTATATGAAAATATATTTTATTTTACCTTTTACTTCTAAATCCTTGAGATGGTTTAATTACACTCCTGACTTTTGGGATTCTTTGATACATAATTATATATGATAACATAATGACTAATAAGTCATTAATGTAAAGAAAAAACTAAAATAACACTATTAAAACCTCACAAATTCTTTCTACTAGAAAAAAACAAGAATTACTGTCAACTGTGGTTAAAGTAGCCTCGTCACTCCCCCTCCCCACCTCTTTCCATACTCTATCAGAAACGAAATGCCTAAATTTGAAAGAGTAGTTTAAATGTGTTTGCCATTTACATGATAATACATGTGACTAGAATACCCAAACATAACTCACTGTATTTAATTATTGTATATTTTAAAGTTTGTTGAGTATACTATTATTTTACAATTAATTTTATATATATTTTATGGAACTTTACTTAAACTATACTAATTTAGCTTAATAAATAAACATTGTGATCTTGAATCTTTTTTCAATATTTGGCACAATGCTTAGCCTGCTACACATGAACAGCATGACCTGGGATGTAAAAACCTAAACTCATTGGCCAATTAATTGTGGGCGAGCAGAAAGGGAATATTTTTCAACACTCTAGACAATGGGCAAGGTCATTAAAGCCTCCCTAGCTTGCCTTGCGGATTTCAAACAGCAGGCCCTGAGTTTCCTATTGTGTTAAGTAGAGCCTTTTGGAAGAAGAAATACTTAAAACACAGTATTCTTGGAATATGAACCAATATTAGTTTTAAAATAAATAATTCATTACATGTATATTTATTAACAGTTTAAACATTAGTATTCACACAATACAGACAACATTGAATTAAAAAAAATCTAGTCCATATCATTATAGGTATGCGGCGCAGGACTAGCATACCCAGAGAATACGTCACTGCACTTATATGTTGCATAATCTATACCTGCACATGATCCAACTATTGCTTCTGCTTGAGACATAAAATCACTGAAACTTGTGTTTTAACAATAATAATTATTTTGACAAATAAATGTAATGTTTTATTATAAGAATGTATTCAGTTGTTTAGTATGTTTTAGTGCCAATTGGCAACTAACAACTTAAGCTAACTAATTGAAGGAAAGAAGCAGAGAAGTGTAAATGTTAAAGCATTTACATGAAAAAAGAGTTGTAAACCACATATTGGCAAAAAAATATCCCTGTTGTGTCCATTTGAGATTGAACCCTCCTGGGTTGACATTAGACATACAAACTAATGTGCCAGCCCTGTCTTTCAGAGTTTCCTTCATGTGTATTTTTGTACATTGTGTCACATCCAATTTGGAAGTGATCGATAAAATGTATGAAGCAAAACATCTTGACACTAATTAAAATAACTGAGGCCTATAATGAGTCAAAATATCAACTACTTCGACTCCAGAGGAATTTTTATGCCAGTTGTCCAACTTACACATTGTATTTATTTTCATGCTCTTATGTAAATGTTTGTACATGGATCGCTAAGTACCTAGTTTATGATTGTTTAGTGTTTAGTGTAGCTTTAAATTTGTAATTAAATATTCAATGTATATACCAGTATGGATTATATCCTTTAAATTGAAAACCGACACCTAGACAAGCATTTGATTTCCGTGTCCAGGTTTAATTTTTCAATTTAAAGAGTGTTATATAACAGTAGTTCAGAAAGCCCACTGAAAGGATTAAATGTGGAAGTACCACTAATTTGATTGGAAATCATGGCAACAGGGTTATTGTACTGTATTTGATCTATTGTATATAATTATTTGATTGTTATTTTAGTACCAGTTCAAGTTGTTTAAGCTGTAGATGTTCGGAACTATTTTAAACAGAAACTCTGACCCCTCAACTATAACAGTTTGAAGTGGGATAGTAGATAGTTCGTCAAAATTTACTAATCTTTCATGGAACTACCTCAACTATAACAGTTTGAAGTGGGATAGTAGATAGTTCGTCAAAATTTACTAATCTTTCATGGAACTATCAATTTGTGGGTGCAGAGGTCACTTTCTCAAAAGAAAACTTAAGTCAAAGAAAAACTTGAAAAATGTAAGGCACATTGAAGATTAATTTTTATAAACTTTTCACCTCCTCAAATCATCTAATTTTAATCCTTAGACAATAGGATTGGATCGGCAGCTTGCAGTAGATCTATGTAATTTCAATTTCCTTTATTATAGTGCTGGTCAACAGTTGTAAGACCTATAACAGGCCAGCACTGAAACATACACAAGTACCTTTCAAATATACATAATTACATGAGAAAATAAGATAAGCAATAATAGCTAAATAATTATATATACTGATGAATAATTATGAAAATAATAATAAATAATAATGATAAGAATAAAAAATAGCAATAAAAACAAATAAATAAAGATTATAGTTGAATAGCAGTAACAATATGCAAAAAATAAATCAGAATATTGTAAATTTAACTATTATAGGCAGAACCTCTACATGATAAATTATTTATATGGGAGTTCCTTAAATAATTCCTTGAGTTTAGCTTTTTTTATGATAGAAGTCGAATTCAACAAATCGATAATTGGCACTATGGATATGACCTATAGGGCTCCCCTTATAAGAGCTATTGAACAAAAATAATTTTGAATTACAAGAAACTGGAGAAGGGATATGAACACCTACATGATCAAGGGAAAATTTGCAAGAAATTTTGCTCTTGTAAATATTAAAAACAAAAAGGGCATCACAATAAAGTCTACACAAGAAGAGAGTTTGGAGCCCTAAGAAGTTTCGAATTCTGTTATAATCATAATAAATCTGTTTAGTAAAGAATTTATCATAACACACACCGACAAATTTTCTTTGAACGTTTTCCAACCTAGGAGAGTCAATTAAGGAAATGGAATTCCAAGCAACAGTAGCATATTCTAACTTAGATCTAACCAGGGAGTAGTACAGACATAAAAAACAGTCAACTTTCCTAAATGATGAAGTAATAAATTCAATAAGTCCAAGTAATTTCAATGGCTGGGAAATTAAATGGTCAATATGATAGTGGAAATAAAGTTTTTTATCCAGGAGAACATCAAGATCATTAATATAAAGGATGCGAACTGTTTTCATTGCCCAATTTATAAGTAAAAAAGAAAGGATTAGTTATCCTAGTTAACGATATAGATTTGGTCTTAGATTTATTAATAGACATTCCATTTTCAAAAGACCATTGTAGAATACTATTTATATAATTTTGTAAATATATACAATCCGCAATTGATTTGATAATTTTACATCATCAACAAAGAGTCAATAATTAGATGAGTTCAAATATACCAATGTCATCAATAAACACATTAAAGAGAAGAAGACCTAAATTAGAACCCTGTGTTATGCCACAGGGGGGCTAAAAATGTATTTGAGCTGTGAGAATCAATTTTAATAGCGAATGATCTTTCATGCAAATAACTGCTGAACCAATTTAAATATGAGTGAGAAAGGTCAAAATTACCAAGTTTAGAGAGAATAATGCTATGCTGACATTAGTAAAATGCCTTACTTTGGTCAAAATAAATAGCATAAACTTGAGGGGCAACATGCTCAAGAAATTCTACTAAATTAGTCAGAATAGATTTATTTTTTATAAAGCCATGTTGATTATCTGAACATTTATTTTTAAGGTGGTGGAAAGTATGCTCATGTATGATTTTCTCAAATACTTTGTTGAAAGTGTTTAAGAGAGGAACCCGCCTCGGTGGCGTAGTTGGCTAACGTGCTTGTCATGTTGAGCTCTACTGCTGAGGACGGGGAGATTGAGGTTCGAATCTTGGTCGGGTGAACTGGGGGTGGTTTTTCCTAAATGGTTTTTCACTCTCCCTCCACGCAAATGTGGGTTCACTTCCTCTAATTCAACCCTCTCAATTTCTAATCTACTAGAGTAATTAGTACTTAAAGCGTATAACCCGAAAGGATAGTAAGACGCGGTGCTAAAAATAAAAATAGAATAGATTTAAGAGAGAAATTGGTTGATAATTACAAGAATTTGTTTTTGCCCCTTTTTTATAAATAGGTATAACAACATTGTTTCCATGAAAGAGGAAAAGTTTCATTTGACAGGCTAATGTTAAAGATATAGGCTAATAAAGGGCTGAAAATGCTGGCACAGCCTATAACAACAAAACGTGGAATTCTATCTGTCCCACCACATCTAGAAAAACTCAATATTTTGTAGCATTAGCAACATTCAAGGGTGTAATGTGGTATGGATACAAAGGCGTGCTACAGTAGCCCCATGGCTTCTTTGGTGCTGAGTGACAGCTCACAGCTGACGGCTTTGAAAAGTTACCATACCAAAATATGTATCCCTACGCCAAACCATATGATCTGCAAAAACATATGTTTAGCAGCTATCACTTCTGACGATCAAAATTTAGGTATATACCTAAATATTGACTGTCAGAAGTCAGCTGTGAACTGTCAGTCAGCACCAAAGAAGCCATGGGGCATACTGTAGTTTCAATAACGGGGCAGGGTAATACAGGAAAGGCTGAATTATAAACGTAATGAAAATAGGTCTCAAACTCATTAGAAATTCATAAAGTATCCACTATAATCTTGCCATTAATTTCTAGGTTATTATTATTATTATTATTATTATTATTACCACCGCGTCTTACTACCCGTTCGGGTTATACACACTTACGCTAATGTGTAGTGGTAGGGTGATTGTGAGATGAAATGGAGGACCTACAGTTTAATGTGGAATCCGAACCACGGTGGAGGCCTGGCATTCCCCACATTCACAAGATGTCTTGTCAGAGGTGAAGGAAGGGTTTGGTAATCAGATAAATCTGTGCCGGGACCGAGGATTGAACCCCGGCCGCCAGCACAGAAGTCTGACACCTTACCCCTAGACCGCCAGGTCACCACAATTTCTAGGTTAGACCGGGAAACTTTATTCACACGATTATTTTTAACAAATTTCCAAAATTTTCCTTGGGTTTGCATTTAATACTATTTCTATTGAGTTCATCCAATTGGCTCTGTCTATAATCAAAGTAGTTTTAACTAATTTACGAAATTGAGAAAAATGTGAATAGAATACACCAATATTTGTTGGTTTAAACTTTTTGGAAAAAAAAGAATGTTTTTTTCCCTAATTTAGTATTTAAGAGTAGAAGAAAACCAATTCGGATATTTGGATGAATTAAGAATGGAATTTGAGGAATATGCGTTTTGATTTTCTTTTGGACTAAATTGGTAAAATTATCTGCAGCCAAATTAACATCCGTAGTAGAATAAACACAAGACCATTCAGCAGTGGCCAGGTCATTGTAAAGATGCGGATGAGCTAAATCAATATTCACTAGTGATTGAGAGCTATGAGTTACTAAAGGGTGGCAAAAATTAGCAAAACCAAGATCAAGGAGGTTAGTGTCATTATCAGCTTCCTTAAGTTGTTCTAGTCCTATTATGTTAGTCGAAGCAAGACGTCGAGTAGCTTTTAATTTACCGTAGAAATGTAAAATGCTTTTAGCATGATGGTACTTTCAATCAATTTTGGGGCAGTTAAAATCACTTAATAGTATTATTCAATAGGGGTAGTTAACCAAAACACCTTCAAGAAGTGTAAAGTAATTATTAACTGCTTCGACTGTTACTTGGGAGCAAGATATATGTTCCCAATCAACAATTTTTGGTGATTGAATGTTAAGATTTCAATCCAGACACATGGGTTTGGAGTTGGGAAGGTTGAATATAGAGGAAGTGAACCCACATTTTCATGGAGGTAGAGTGGTACACCAGTTAGGAAAAACCAACCCCAGTTCACCCGAATGAGAGTCTAACCTCAATCCCCCTTTCCTCGGCAATCTAGCTCAACACAAAACAAGCGCATTAGCTAACTACACCACCGAGGTGGGTTTGATCTATGTACACATCCAAATAGGACACTCACCTTTAAGGCATGAGCAATTTTAAATACCAGAAATGTTTTAAAAAATATGCAATTCATTTAAATTCTATAAAATTAAAAATAATTTACATTTGGTCAAGTTTTTTTCTTTGTTACTCATTTGGTCAAGTTTTAGCTTGCTTCAGACTGTTTTCAAATATCAGAACAAAATTGTAGGTGTCAGAGTTTAAGGGAAGTATTGTTGTTTTTTGACTTTTATTTTTTAAGGCTCTGCACATTCTACATTATATTTAATCTTGCTTTTTTGGCATTTACATTTAAAAATTCTTGTTTTGTTTAATTTAGAAACATACAAGGGGGTTCTACTGCTGCCACCTTGAAATATAATAGTTAAAACTCTACAAGTTATTCAGAGATTGTCCAAGATATATTGTGTACCTGGAGGATAAACACTATCTGTCTAACTAGAGCATAGAGAGTAAGTCTACGATGACTTACTTTACAGACTTCATTAAAATATATTGGATTTAAGGCTGAAAGCATGGTTATGTTTAAATTAAAATAATAGAGATATAAAAAAAATTGAATAAAAACATTTCCATTAATACCACACTTAGACGTGATGCCTACTGTTTTTGTTTAAGTTATCCACCCAACCGAATGGTGCAGAGGTTACTAATGCCTCCTTCATTTCTTGAAGGTTTGTTGTACAAAATAAATTTGCTAAGCTGACAATAGTTTGCAACAGAAAAATGTACTTTAAACACTTTGTTAATAAAATATTTGTTAACTATCTATTCCAAGTATTTTCTTTCTATCTGCACTATCTGCACAAGAAATAACTCAAGTAAATACTTCAAAACTGTTGTATCTTTGAAATATTATTTTTCATGCTTTGTAGGCTCTCATAAATTAGGGGAAGTAAACAACATTTCAATCGAAGTGTTATTGTGTATTTCTTTTAAACTAAGAACTTAGAACTTCTGTAATATTTATGAAAATCATATACATTTTTATTGCATTGAAATTGAGGATAATTATTCCAGGGTTTTTATTAAGAAAACAATAATAATTTATATATAACTGGTGTGCTGTGCTAAAATAACTTTTAGCCCAACACAAGAAATTCTCATTAATACATCCCATAATTATTACACTATTTCTAGTCATTTAAAACAGTGTTTTTAAAACTGTGGATCATTACCCCCAGGGGGCTGCAAAGGCCTGATGGGGTGGGGGTGTGGGGGGCGGGGGTTGCGGTCGCAAGCTAGGTAAAATAAAAAGCAAGTGTAGGTCCTACACTACAATAAAAATACAACAATTTCAGAGAAAAGTTTATTTTTAAATATAGGTTCTATTTTTGAGACGCAAATAACCAAATCATTTTCTAATTGGAGTATATTTCTCTTCTTAGTTTTTATGTCCACCATTGAAGAGAAAGTTAGTTCACATAGTTAGGAAGTGGCGAATTGCACTAATAATCTCAAAGCTTCCCTTGCCAGCTTTGGATATTCTTCTTTCCTCTTCATCCAGAAGACATCAATCTTTTGCGAATTAAATTCCATTTTAAGCATGCCGTCAGCTGCAACATCTATAAGATTTTCTTTCATCTTGGTGGTCAGATCAGCCAGTTGTACTGACATATCCAAAAAAGGATTTTGTATCCATCCATGCCCATTGTCAGCATCAGAGTTCAGTTCTGTAAAGTAANTAATTTCACAACGAGCCTACTTTGATTGCTAGTCATAGCTTTAGCTCCATCACTTCAAATAGCGATATAGTTTGTCCAATCAATCTCGTAGTCTCAAGTGCTTTCTAAAAATGTGGCGTACAAATACTGGCCAGTAGTGTTTGCAGAAAGTACTTTGAATAAAATGTCTACATTGATACTTTCATCTGCTTCAAAGCGCACAAATACCACAATTTGCGCACAATCTGCAACATCAGTCGACTCATCAAACTGCAGAGCAAAATGTGGGCTCTTCCTTAATGTTTCGAATAATTGCTTTCGAATGTTACCGGCCATATCGTTTATTCTGCTTTCAATAGGATTATCAGAAAGTGGTATGCTTTTTAGCTTGTTTGCCTCCTGCTTACCTAACATAATCTTAACTATATCCAGGGCTACTGGCATAATAAGATTCTCGGCAACTGTATGCGGCTTCCCAGCTTTAGCGACTTGTTATGCAACTCGATAGCTAGCTAATAACGCTTTCTCATTGACATTGGATACCTAAAATAAGATTTAAAAAAATAACTTGAATATAAATTTTACTATTATATCAATATATATTAGAATTTTTTATTATTGTAGATGTATTCAATGAAAAGTGAGGTGGATATAAAAGTTAGATTAATTCTTTGGGTAATATTGAAAAATCTTAATCTTTAGATTTATATGAAATTTTGAATAGATGATGATAATAAGCATTTCTCAAAACCTTGACAACAAACGACTATGAATTTATTGGAATGGCAAATTTTTTATTTTCCTGAATAATTATTAAATTTAAAAAATGGAGATTGCTAGGTTTCTTATGAAAGGCCTCACATAATATTATTTTTAAACAACAAATAATACTAGTTTATTACCTGAATCATTGTAGTTTGCTGATGGTTAAAGCTTTTCAGCTTCTGTTCAAAGAAATGTAACGGTTTATCAGCATCCTTGTTATGTTTAGTTGAGAGGTGACGCATAAGCTTTGATGGCTTCATACTCTCACATGATAATACTTCACCGCAAATTACACATTGAGGTTTATTATTCATGACAGTAAAACCATATTTCAAATAATTGTCATCATAAAGTTATTTTTTTTCGGTTTTGACTCGCTTCTGCTATTGCCAATTGTACTAGACATCAGGGCTGTGCAGATCTTTTTAGAAACTTCTCCATTACGACTGTACATGCTGGTGTACTCTGACAACTGACTGTTCCTATGCGGCCGCTGGGTTGACCTTCAACAAACCTGCGCGCGCACTCCCCCTTCTCCACTCAACAGCGCCAAATACGTCTTATTTGAAATCACTGATATCATTTTATCATGTCTAGGGGGTCGCCAGAATTTTTTAACTTGTAAAGGGGTCGCATATTCAAGAAGGTTGAAAAACACTGGTTTAAAACATCTACAAACAATATGAGTATTCACAACATTATATCCTCTGTTAAAGCAGTGCTATGTTGGCGTGTCCCATTAAATTGAGCTGCACCTACTTCAAACCAAGACATGCTCATGCTAAAAAAAATCAAAACGTTCCCTGAAGGCCGGTGATCGATGTCAAAACTTCTGAGATGCCAGGCTGCACTTGGTCAATCATCCATTTCCTTGACTTATGGTGGTGGGAGAGGGCAAAGAGTCATGTGTTCACCACCCTCTTGGAGAATATGGCTCTGGGATATTCTAGAGTTTTCCTACCTACCCTTCCACTGCCTGCCACTCTCTACTATATATACAGTAGCCCCAGGGCTTCTTTGGTGCCGACTGACAGCTTTGAAAAGTTACCAGAACAAATTATGTATCCCTACGCCGAACCACATGATCTGCAAAAACACGTGTTAAGCAGCTGTCACTTCTGACGGTCAAAATGTAGATATATACCTAAATGTTGACTGTCAGAAGTCAGCTCTGAGCTGTCAGTCAGCACCAAAGAGGCCACGGGGCTGCTGTACAAGGAAGAAAGAAGATAGATGTGTCCATTCTACATCGTTAATCTGTCAAACTACGCAAGATGTACCAGTCAGGGTTTTTAACATCAAGCTTATTGGACCAAGCGGCCCAGATGGTGTGGCCATGTTGGGCGCCATAGGACAGGTGTCCCCCATGAGGACAAGAGTCATTTAATATTTTATTTTATAGTTACAAGTATGTAGGGGAGGGTTTCTTGCCCCTGCAGTATATATTGCTTTAAGGTAGATAACTATAATTAGGGTATTCATAATTAATATTTAATATGGTTCATTCCTGGTTTCTAATTATGAAAGGCATCATGAAGCTATCGTGTGTACAGTTTATAGGTATGGAATATGGCCTTGAGTGTCATTCTTTGGTATTTAACAAACTGTATAGTTTGTATTATTTCTAATTGGTCAATGTGGGAGACATTATGAAGTAAGTAAAAGTGCCGGTTTTACGAGTAAACATAAAATACCATGAATATAATTAACACTGTGGTTACAAGTGCTAATATATTCAAATAATATATGATAGGTGTTAACTCACTGTGGATTTATGTTGCTGGGAAACACCAATGCTCCAGGAAAACTGCCCCAGCTGATCGGGCCGGCACCACCATCAAATCAACGTCTTACTCTTAAGCCATGCTTCCAAGAAAAGGCAGATAATTTTCTCTGGGTGCCACACCAGCAAAGAACGCTAATGGTCACTCAGCGCAATTTCACAACTTAACCCCCACCCCCTCCTAAGATGTCCAGATGCTAGCCTGTCCTCGAGTTCATCAGGTCTGAAACTATATAAGCATCATCCCAAACTTCATATTATATATTTTATTGTATCAATTCGATGAAGAAAGAACTTGGACGTAAGCCTACATCGCCGAAGAATATATGAGTCACTACGATGTGTTAGGCGTTGGTCTCACCACCCTGTCTCAGAGGAAGCCTTTTCTGAGATTTTAAGTATCTACAATTTATAATCCGAGTTAGATTCTAAACTCCTCTTTTGCTATGTCCATATGACATAGTTTTAAAATCAGAATGTCTGACTTTGTTTGCTACGCCCTTAAGATGTAATTGTAAAAGTTATTTAACTCCTCTTTTGCTATGTAAATAAGACATAGTTTTATGTGTCACAATGTCTGACTTTATTGTCTATGTCCATCAGACATAAATCTTTATGTCATGATGTCTGAATTTATTTTCTATGCCCATAATGCATAGTTTTGAATGATAGTCATAACGATCTTTTTCTATGTCCATAAGACATAGAGTTGTTCGTCTAAGTTATGACATGTTTTGCTATGACGTAGTTTAGAATGAAGGGTTTAATGCTCTATTTATCATGGACCATACATCTTAAATTACATTGTCAGTGTGTCTGACTTCTTTGTCTAAGTCCTTAAGACATAGTTTTATATATTAGGGAGTAACAATTACTCCCTAAACAATATGTTCATAATTAGGATCTCTTTATGGTGGAAATCAAGTTATCTAACATTTTCTTTTATGACCTAGTTAGGTCAGTGACAGATAGCAATCTTTATTGTCTCTTTGTAGTGTATCTATTTAGGGTGTGCAACCTGTGGGACCACTACTAGTTGGTAGTCGTGGCCCGCGGAAATAGTGTTTTGTCTCCGGCCCCTGTAGGAGTCGTTTGTATCAAGTTATACTAATATTGTATATTGTTAGTAGTTAGAGGTATAATTATACTTATGAATGTCAAGATAGTACTTTTTAGGAAGTGACCGGCAATAGTATGTTAACTGTGTAGATGCCTGATTGCTCGCCATGTACTATTTGTAAAATGCTGGTTCCTCTTCAAGGAAATTAATCTTAGGTTCTCATCTCTCTAAGGAGTTAACATAAGCTAGCTAGCTTATCTGTATATCCATCCTCATAGTAACTCTATAAAATTAGGATTAAATACCCCTTGTTTCCATTCATTATAATTTAACTATTATTCATAAATATACCTTTCTGGTCTTAGTAAGGCTGGATTATCTTCATGTATTGTGGCTTATCCATTTATTATTTTGCCTATCTTTGAATGCCGCTATGTTGAGGCAAACACTCATTCGTAGGAGAATGAGTGTTGATCCTCATTTTTAGTTACTAAACTATTCTATACTATATACTTTTTTACTTCTGTTAGTGCCTTGTCATGAAGGTGTTTATTTATAACTCTGCATATCGTGAAGTTTACGATCATGGTAATCGAATAAAGTTATCTTTAATAACTATGGACTATTTGATCAATAATGTATTTAAATATATATATATATATATATATGTAATTCTACTTTTCTTGTTTACATTTAACTAAACTGATTTGTTAAACTTATATATTTCTCTTATATCTAATCCCTCCCAAAACGTCCTTATTTAACTTTGTGTGCAATTGTAATAGTCACTTCTACTTGATAGGAGAAGCGAGGATTCATATACAGTCCAGGCCTAGTGGTGGTCAATCAGTCTGGACGATTGTTTAAGTACCTAGTTGAGAATATACTTAAATAGAGGCCCCTTCCTCCTTTATGGTGTTCAGATTGGACTGAAGTTATTGAAACTATGTTTCTCTCTCTGGTTCTTATGACCTTGTTTGTAGTGTGGGCTAGCCTGTTTGATATTTGTAGGGTTGCCGCCTGGCTATTTACCCCCTTTTTTTAATATCCCTTTAACCACTAAGGGAAGATATACTCCATTCACGGTAGGAATTGACCTCTGAAAGGTCTTTTTACTCACCAATATCCTACTATATAATAGATTTCTGGTAGGGAAAAAGGCCTTTCAGAAAACAACTCCTATGGTGAACGGACTTTACCTAATATTTAGTATTGCTCTAGAATACTGTATTTCTACTTTATATTATGTGTATTTATATACTAAATTTTCTATAAATATAATGACGTAGACTACGCTGAAGTACTCGGGGCTAGTTCGATTCAAGAGAGTATTGGCTCTCTTGTATAATGACTATTGCTTTAATGTTATCAATCAACCATTTGTCTATCAGACCTATAATATTAAAGGAAGAACTTCAATTTGATTTGCTATTCTTTGTATTTACTGCCTATATGATTTGTGTGTAAAATAAAATTGCCCTATAAGAACATATATTTTTAATTGTTTAGCTGGGCTCATTTATTCCCTAACTTTCTATTTCCTAATCATCTCATGTTATTGGTATGAACTTACTTGGGGAGGTTCTCTACTTTCATTTAGTTAATCAGTTACCAAGGTCGTGAGCTAAAGTGATGGTTCACCTTCACTGCAACACCCTTTTAACAGTTCACTGGCAGGCCACAACAAATTGTTTTGTAGTTTCTAAAAAGCCCACAGGATGATTTTTTTTTTACCCCTGATTACTGATTCTAGGGATTCACAGAACAGGTTTTTGAAAACAATTAGTTGGCTTCTTATGACAGGTTTGTAGAAATTTTGTGATTACTCGGCAGGTCACACCTCGACAAAGTGTGGGTTCCCCAAAAACTATGGTTTTCTCAACATATTCAAGGATTTATCTTAAATACATGATTCAGGTTACGGCCTAGCAGTGAAACTGACGCTGGTCCACTCCATGATTTTCAATTTGCAACTGACAAGACTAGGGCAAATAGAATTAATTAGAGAACAAAAATGTCAAGTGTTGTGAGGTCATCTTCACCAGACAAAGAGTACAAGATAACTTTTAATTATATTATGAAGAACATTGAATTCAGGTACACTTGATGTTGTGATTTTTAGGCATGGCACTAAATATGAAGGGATCTTGGCTCCATTTTTTAGAAATATCTAGAATATTTGACAGGTCTATAAATGCTATGCAATAAGTGGCGGGTGCCTCTTAGGGCTCCCACCCATATACAATGTTATAAATGTACGGTGGGCAAATATGTTTTCGATTTGAGTGTGGGTGTTTTTAATATCACACTGCACAGTCTACACTAACAAAACCGGATAAAATTCAATATGCTGCAGTAAGACTGTGTTTGAAAGCTTGTTGCACATACATCACCGACCAATGCGCACCTCAATGAAGCGGGGAGCTTCCTTTATTCCCTAGGCGTCGGCTTTTGGGGGACAATTTTTTTTCCTAAAGATTATTCAACCTCAAGTTATTTGCGGCACAGACTTTGTATCCTTACATATTATGTTCAAACTAAACAATGTTGGTTAAACAAAACATTACCAGTTCTTGCGGATAGCTTTTTGGGATTTAATGAGTTTTGTTAGTATATTTTTTCTCTTCCATATCCTGTCCAGTATATCCCTTGGGGCCATGATGCCCTTCAGGATGTGCTAGGGGTGTTATCTATTACTGACTCAGGAGTAAAAAAGTTAGGCCTACTTTCTCAATCAAGGGTTGGGAAACCAGCCCTAGTAGGTGCGGCCTTTTATGGCAGTAGTATTAATTATGGTCAAACACATAGACCACATTCTGACACATCTATATTTACAGTATAAATATTTGCTATTCTGCAGGCATTAAAATATATATTTTCTCCAAGCCTACATCCTCAGCCAGTAGTGGTACTATGTGACTCCCGTTAACGCTTTGGAGTCCATAGGCTAAGCCGCTTGTCAGGGCCTCCATCACACCCATTAATAATTAAAATACTTGACGAGAGCGCCTCTCTCCAAGCTAGGGGCTACAAATTGGGATACCAATGGATTCCTAGTCACGTGAGTATAATGGGTGATGAGAGCGAAGAGTTTGGTAGCCTATCTGTGTAAATTTACTTTCTATTGTAGATAAAATTCCACTACTGTAGGGCTATTGTGATTTTATACCAAGAGCAAAACTTAGAATTCAGGATATAGGCGTATGGGGCTAATGTTGGGAGACCATATGCTACCAGAAGGCAAATTGCTATGAGGTTTGTGCTACAAAATTAACTACACCATGGTTTTGGGCAGTTAAGGACACCCATAAGTTTATTTGTACTTTAATACACTTTGGCTCAGGCACGCCTACACAAAAGATCAACTTTATTTGATGTGCAATGTTGTCTACACATTGTGTGGTTTGCCACGTTCCTGAAACATAAGATGTATTATTTGCCCTGTACATCAATTGGCCTGCGTAAATTAAATTCATAATCATATCTCAGACTTCTTTTTAGTTAAAAAGTTACACTCAGACTTTTTTTGTAATAATAATATATTTAATACCCCGTCTTACTACCCGTTCGGGTTGTACACTTTAAGTACTAATTACTCTAATGGATTAGGAATTGGGAACGTTGAATTAGAGGAAGTGAACCCGCATTTGCGTGGAGGGAGAGTGGAAAACCATTGAGGAAAAACCACCCCCAGTTCACCTGACCGAGATTCGAAACTCGATCTCCCCGTCCTCAGCAGTCGAGCTCAACACGACAAGCGCGTTAGCCAACTACGCCACCAAGGCGGGTATTTCTTTGTATAAGCGGCTGTTTAATTTCAGACTAAATATAGGTATGGGTTATCTCGTTGACGATATTTGCGATTAGTTATGTCTAGGTTATGTGGTTTAGAATTAGACTGAATGCATGGTATTATCAGTATCAGAAGTGAATCGAATATGAGTCTTCCTGTCTGATTGAAGTATATATATGTCTTCAGTGCCAAGAAAGAAAGGGGGAGGGGGGAGGGAGTTTTTACAAGTGTATAGTTTTGTTTCATACAGATACCTATAACTTACAAACATTTGATAAATTAAAGTGTGTTCTCTAGATATCTCAGAAAATAGGTGAAATAATCTGCAAGTGAAATTTTAAAAGTTTTTTTTATGCCAATAGTTCAATATACTACTCTAATGAATAAATCATCTGTATGAACATTTTAAATAACACGAGTATTAAGTTTATAGACTTATGCTATAATGAGGGAGTAAACTTGTGATTATTGAGGTTAGGAGACAAGATGATAATTGAGGTTATGGGACGGCTACATTCATTCATTTGACTACTGATAAACTGTTATAAGATATTGGTCATTATTGTTGTACATAATAAATCAACTGTCTTAGTTTAGTATAACATGTTTATCAGGCAGTCCTCCACCGTAATGTTGAACCTCAAAAACAAAAAAAACCTTTATATTTTTATAATGTAGGCCACCTCATTCCATTCCTTTATTTTATTTACTGCCTAACTCAAATATAGGATGCTCTAAACAAAATGTATTAATGTTCATTAATATTTTAAATATCTGATATTTAACTATTCCTATACGAATATCATTTTGTGTACTTTTGGTTTCTGTAACAATGAAGACTAATTTCAATGTTTTTAATATTTCACTCTTGTAAATATAAAAGCTGACTTGAAAATATTTATTTCAAGTGCACAAGAATTTACAAGTCAAACCATTTTCTTTAAGACACCCTTTTTATTCACAAGTGTAAAACATTCAACTATAAATTGTAGACTTATTGTTCTGTGAAATATGCTCAATCATATATTTGACAATTGGCATACGGCAACGCGGATACAAAAAGTGACGTGTAAAATATTTGGCATGTCACGTGATCTGCGCGATTCCCTCCAAACTAGAAAGGCATTAAAACGCATGCGTAGAAGTTGTTTACAACTTTACGGACAGTACACACATGACCTTTTTCAAGATGGAAGTTAATATCATCAGTTTAAGGACGTTTGTGATTGAAAGTCAAAATAATATCGTTAGACGACAATATTTGGTGTTACCTTCAGTGTTTAGTTCAATGCCTACATGTCGTAAAGACTTTTGATGATACTGCGAGATTTAAATCTCTATTTAGGTGTTATGATTATTGATTTTTGTATGCCCACATTTTTCTCCCTGTCTGAATACGAAAAGGTTTACAAGGGATTGTTTAAATAAAAGTGCTTTATTAGTTAATTTGAGCCTTTAGTCAGATTACATTATCTTTCTATGGCAAAACGTGAAACTGTTCTGTTGTCGCATTTTTTCGCAATACGTCGTAATTTTGGTGTTCCATTGACCTCGAATGGTAACGTGTGTTGACTATTGCGCATGAAAGAACCCTACCCGTCTGCCCTTGATTACTCGTTTTCCCCCATTGATGTGACTAAACGGCGAGTCTTGGAAGAATGTGACGGGCTAGTTCTAGGAAAATTATAAATATGGCCAACTATAGTGTCATGGTTTAATAGGTTGAAATAAGTATCATTTTTTACATACCAATCTTGCAAAGAATTGAACTTGTGATGCCCTAGAACTTATTATTCTCAAATTTTGTGTATGAAGAGATTACCTAGAATTCAAAATTCAAAATATTGGTGAGTTATTTTTATATGGTATTATTGTTTTTGATTTATTGGAACGAAGCTGTACAAATAACACCAATTTGGATCATTTTTATTTTTAACATACAAAGTCAAATTATTGAAGTTGTTTTGGTGTCTATCATGCGGTTATTTATGGTGGCTGGGAGGTGGGGTGTTATTTGACATGTGGGGCCAAGTCTTGTTATACTCAGGAAAAATAACAACGAACCAGTGTGTTATTAAATACAATAACGTTCTTGAGATGGTATTGCAAATTAGATTAAAGGGTGTGGCTAATATTTCAATAACAGATGGGGGTGTTAACTCACAAAAATACTCCTTTTTAGTTTAATTTAAATTTAGAGTTTCATAAATTAAAATAAATTTTAACCATACCGATATGGCAACTTAGGTCTTTTAAATGCTTGGCTAAAGGGCCTATCAAATTTAACAAATCTAGCAATATTTATTTGAAAGATTATATCATTAAGTTTATTATTATTATTGTTGATGCCTTGGTGAGCCTTCCTTGTCTTTGTATCATTCTGTTGAACAGACAAATAATTGAGGGTGTAAAGGTCACAATACTGGTGTTCATCTACTTAAGTCCCAAGAGAAATAGAGAACCAAAACAGTTGGATAACTCCATGAAATGAACTGGACATTTTCAATGCATCTGTCATTATTGTCAATATGTCAAAGATAACAGCTACTGGCCAACTATTAGGCCTACATGAAATGAATCAAGTAGACCTATCTTTATTTATATATATATATTTTTTGCACTTTGAAACATTTTCCGGAAACTTTGTAAATTTAGTCTAGTGCTTATAATTATATGCATATGGTGTAGCTCTTGTTTCTTAAAGGTTTTTGCGTGTTTTTCTTAAACACTTGGGAATATGTTTGCAAACTATTTTAAACAAGTGTTAGTAATTTTTTTTTCATTTCTCAAAGAGGAAATAATTTTTATCATCCATTTAAAATGGGTTACAAGGAAATAAGTGTGTGTGTTTTGACATGTTTTTGCAAACATTGCTGACAGCAACAATGTGGGTCAGTCTGATTCTGTTGTTCACACCTCGAGTACATCACTTCCATATTTTCCTGTTTTGTTCTAGTCTGCCATGGCTTGGACAACTAACCAAATTTTTAGACTTATATAAATATTTCATACCAATAGAGGCCTACATTGTTTTGGGATGGGACATGACTACAAAAATTGAGTCAAAAACTAAATGCTGTAGCCTAAGTAAAATCGATTAAATGTTTTCAGTGCTGGGTAGTTTCATGAGAAAGCAGACATGAAACTCGAACTATAAATGAGTTTTTTTATTATTATTAACAAGTTAACCATATTGATGGATAGCTAAATTACTGCAGTTTTAAACTGATAAACAATTTTACCATAATTATAAGCTAACCAAGTGTAAATTATTAGGTTATCAAACTTTAAATTACCTGCTGGTACTGTAACACAGGTGTGTCAAACTAGTTTGATGATAAGGGCCACATTAAACATTAAAAATACTGATGGGGCATCACTAAAAAATGTGTGACACGCCTATTGTCATCATCTTAAGTAAAACAAATCCAACTCTTACTATCTCATTACCTTATGTTTTATTTTAAAAAATAGTCCCCCTATATAAAACATTAAGACTAACCCTAAATTTTTTAATCAAAATTTTTAAAGCTTATATTTGCAGTAATGGTATGAAATACCAGGCCTTAAATGATGCAAAAGCCACTTTTTTTAATCGTTGATAAATGTGTGTCTGTGAACTGAAATCTCTCGAGTGTTTGATTGCATTTCATGTGAGAAAACAATTGTTAGTTAACATAAGTATATGTGATGCCAAACATATTTGGTTTGCAAATTACAAAGTAATTGGAAACTTGACACATGTTGAAAAAAGAGTACAAATTTGATACACAAACCTCACATTTAAGATAGGCCTACTCTCCAAATTATGCAAAATTCCTAAATATTTCACTCCAAAATGTTTTATTTCTTCGACGAATATAAAATAAAAATAGGGTTGCACCACATGATGGTTTGTCGTGAAGCCTGCTGGCCGCACAAACTCGTGGTTAGTGCCGCGAGTTTTGACATGCCTACTGTAAAGCATTGCTTTTTCAGGAAATCAAAATAATTATTAAAGATAATTCTAAATCACTTTAATTGTGATAAAACTTTACGCTTAGACTAATTAAATAAGCCAAAAACTGATTTGATAAAAATAAATCAGATATGTGGTGTCCAAAACCATTTCACCCATACTCATAACGATGTAACCATTGCTTTACCTCTATAAATGGTGTTCCCGGGTTAGCCAGCTATACTTTGGAAAGTGGTACTGTATAGGATCAAAAAACTAACTAAACTGTATTTTGGAGATTTGCTTGTTTTATCTTTTTTCTTGCACAAACAGCAAAAACTAAATAAAAACAACCTTTTCAGGAGAGGTCCTCGGCAATGGCTTGATATTAATTTTCCTGAAAGATGGATCAGTAATGCTGGACCTGTGTTTTGGCCTCTGCATTTGCCTTATTTAACCCCACTAGATTTTGTTTGTCTATTGAGCTCTTAAGCAAATAAAGCAGGCTTATGAAGTGGACCCGACAGTTACCTTCAATCATTACGACAAAGGATAAAGCAAACGTGCTAAGAAACAACGGTCGCACAATGTCGACCAACCACTCATTCTGTCATTAATAGGTGCAATGCTTGTCTCCAGGCTGGAGGCCATAAATTTGAACAAATTAATACTTTTTTTAAAAAAAAATATCTACCTATTCACTTTGTTGCTCTTTTCATAAAAATAAAGTGAAAACTAGCAACTCTACAAAATAAATTTTGAGTTAGTTTTTTGATCCACTACCACTTCCCAATGTTTTGTCGTTTAACTCGGGAATACCCAGTATAGTGACTATTATAATTAAATGTGGCTATAAACACAATTAAAAACTATAATATATAACTATAACTATATTATATGAAGCACTTGTCACAATGTGACAATGGATTAGTTATTTTACTAACAACTTTTTAAAATAAGCCAAGTATACAATTTACAATGAGCTTATTGCAAAAACATACCTGAAGCTTTTCTCATACACTCGTAACCCTCTTCATAGGATGAATGGTCTAAGGCATCACTCTTGCGTTAGACTGGCTTTCTGAAGATTGAAATATATGGGTTTGAATTCCGATTGGGTCTACTGCCTACTGATGGTAGTTTTTCCTAAATGGTTTTGTAATGATACTGATCTGGACTCCTCTCATATATTAAAAAAAGTCATGGATGAAGTGCATCTTTCTTTAAAGTATTGCATACTGAATACTTCATCCATGGAGAATCACATACTCTTCAGAAATAATGTCAAAGTCTTGCCCCATTAAACTTTTTTTTTCTTTCAAAGATTAACTCTATAGTGTTTACCAAAAAAGCAATTCATGCTAGCTCCCTCTACCCAATAGGAAGCTAGCCTTCACAGCCCTGTCGCCAGGACTCTTTCTATTAGTTGATTTTGACACTGTTGACAAGAGGTCCAAGAGGCAAGGGGTAGGTCATATATAAGTTGCTTATGCGTATTAATAGATAGTGGTGACACAATTCTACACAGTACATGATACTCAGAACACGAAACCTATAATGTCATGGAAAAATAATCTGTAGTTCAACTAAAACTGTATCATCTAATATTACATCTTCAGTGCTGAAGGTGAAATCATCTTAATAAATCTTGTGCAACATTGAAGGTCTTATTTATTTAATAAAATAAAAATCGTAAGTAATCAGATCGTATAACAGCATGAATGCACAGCAAAGCGCACTCGTGTCGACATCATAGAAAATAACTTACATCAAAATAATTGGTGCTCGATCACGGGGCTATAAATACCCATTATCTCACAATATAAAACAACACTTTAATTGGAGCTCAATCGTGGGGCATAATAATTCTGTATCATAATAATTGGTGCTCGGTCACGGGGCTATAAATACCAATTATCTCACAATATAAAACAACACTTTAATTGGAGCTCAATCGTGAGGCATAATAATTCTGTATCATAATAATTTGTGCTCGGTCACGGGGCTATAAATACCAATTATCTCACAGTATAAAACAACGCTCTAATTGGAGCTCAATCCTGTGGCATAATAATTCTGTATCATAATAATTGGTGCTCGATCACGGGGCTATAAATACCAATTATCTCACAGTATAAAACAACACTTTAATTGGAGCTCAATCGTGAGGCATAATAATTCTGTATCATAATAATTGGTGCTCGGTCACGGGGCTATAAATACCAATTATCTCACAATATAAAACAACACTTTAATTGGAGCTCAATCGTGAGGCATAATAATTCTGTATCATAATAATTTGTGCTCGGTCACGGGGCTATAAATACCAATTATCTCACAGTATAAAACAACGCTCTAATTGGAGCTCAATCCTGTGGCATAATAATTCTGTATCATAATAATTGGTGCTCGATCACGGGGCTATAAATACCAATTATCTCACAGTATAAAACAACACTTTAATTGGAGCTCAATCGTGAGGCATAATAATTCTGTATCATAATAATTGGTGCTCGGTCACAGGGCTATAAATACCAATTATCTCACAATATAAAACAACACTTTAATTGGAGCTCAATCCTGTGGCATAATAATTCTGTATCATAATAATTGGTGCTCGATCACGGGGCTAATAAATACCAATTAAGTTATCTCACAGTATAATTCAATAAAGTTTTGTCACCCAACATGCAACCATATCATAATAGTTTCTTTATTTTTCATTTATTTCTCACTTTTTTTGTGCATTTATTTTGTTTTTCTTTTTTAATTCTTCTTTTGTTTCTCTTTATTTCTTTATTTTTTATCTTATATCTCCTTATATTGCTCTTCTCTGTTTCTTTCTTTCTTTCTATTCATCTTTTTCAATTTGTTTATCTCAATTTTTTACTTTTAATACTAGGCCTATGTGATTTAAAGCACATAACCAACCTTCAATTTTACTTGTAGTTCGCCTAACTATCCAGTTAATTATCCAATGACACAGAATAAAAGTGAATTTTAAGAAAATGCACTATCATAGAAAAAATGGAAAAACCCTTTTAAAAAAACACCCTAATGCACACCTCCGAGATTTTAATTCTGAGCTGAGTGAAATCATTCATGCTACTATGAGCAAACTCTGCTGGTAGATTAGACCTAACCTTAATATTGTTCTGAAACATTATTGTGCTTTTCACCTCCTTTCAGACCATGTCATTGTTATTATTATTATCGTCGTCTTACTACCCGTTCGGGTTATACACACTTACGCTAATGTGCAAATGGTAGGGTGAATGTGAGCTGAAATGAAGGACCTACGGTTTAACGTGGAATCCGAACCACGGTGGAGACCTGACATTCCTCACATTCACAAGAGGTCTTGTCAGAGGTGAAGGAAGGGTATTGGTAAACAGATAAATCTTTGCCGGGACCGAGGATTGAACCATTGTTATTATTATTATTATTTTTCAGTTGTCACAATGGCCTCACCTCTCCAGACAGTAAAATATTCCGAGCTGTAGTCCTGCTTGACCCCCACCATGTCGTCAGTAAAAAGTTCTTCATCTACAGGTGAGAAGGACTCTGAGAAAACTGATCGCCGCGATGATGTGATTAAGATGGGCTACTTGAAGAAGTGGAAAGTTGGCAACAATGTTACACAGAATTTTAAGGTAATTTCCAGAGTTTGCACAAGATGTCACAAAGTGGTCTTAGAAACAGATTGTAGTCCAATACAATTAGTTAGTACTAAGTGCTAATGTAGTTTATCTTTGGTTGTTTCTTGTCCAGACACTGAGGAAGAAGTTCTTTGTACTGAGGGCAGACCCGAGTGACTCTTCTGATAGTTCTGCCCGTCTGGAATATTATGACAGTGAGAAGAAGTGGAAATCTCATCATGCCCCCAAGAGGTAACCTAAGAACGCTGTAGCTTAGTTTCTTGAATGGGAGGTATTTGTCTCTTTATACCTGGATACATGGGGTAAGTCCTGGAGCACAAGTTCGACAGGAACATTGATGTTGAGGGAGGATTCTTCTTCAGGTGTAAAGGCACGTTATACAGCCAAAAAAGGGTATTTGGAAATCATACATGATAACATTGACACACATCTATATTATGTATAATGCAAAAAGATATTTGTTTTAGCTCCAAATTGAGTAAAATTCCTGAAAAGAAGATAATATTCTATCCACAATTGCATAAATGAAGAAAGATCATTTTTATGTGTGTGGTGTATATCATTATAAGTTTTACTCCACAAAACATACTGGGCCACAAGGAAAAAAAAGTAGTAATAATGTTAATACACAAATAACAATTTTAATCAAAGAAAGGTGACATGGCGGTCTAGGGGTAAGGTGTCTTGACTTCTGTGCTGGAAGTCCGGGGTTCAATCCTAATTCCCAGCATGGATTTATCTGATTGTCAAACCCTTCCCCCATCTCTGACAAAACGTGTATTAATCACAGCTTGTGAATGTGGGGAATGCCAGGCCTCCACCGTGGTTCAGATCTCACGTTAAACTGTAGGTCCTCCCATTTCATCTCACAATCACCCTACCATTACACATTAGCATAAGTGCGTATAACCTGAATGGGTGGTAAAACGCGGTACTAATAATAATACTACTTAAAAATTAGGACCATTTTACAAGCTCAATATCATAGTATTATGGATATACCAATATAGTCGGTGAAATGACGAGGTCAACATTGATTTGCAGGTTATTTTGATAGCATATATATCTTGTATCACCTCTTTCTAATATTTATTTAAAAATTCAAGATATGTGGTCTAAAATAAAATAGGCTGTGGATTGGATGACACTGATATAAATCATGCAGCGAAACAAAATAATGCAACTGTAGAAATATTGACATTTTGTGTCATACAATTTGAAATTCATAAAGAATAGGTCCCCTAATCGGACAACACTATAGGAAGAAATTGGCAAAGATGGAGGGAGAAAAGAAAATGAAGCTGAACTTAAATTATTTTTAGAACTTAACTTGAAATTTAACAGAAATGTCTTCAGATTCTGACTTAAAGCTATAATAACATCCTTGCTTAACTTAACTCTACAGATATTAGCAAAGTAGGATTTTGAAATTAATATTTAATAAATGCTGCATGATTTCCTAAAGATCATATAAGCAAAGCTTATAGTCACTACTACTCTGTTATAACACTTACTGAATGTGACTCAGGACAATCAGGTTGAAGACCTGCTTCAACATCAATCGTCGTTTAGACAAGAAGCACAAGCATGTCATCGCGCTCTACACAAAGGATGACTGTTTTTGTCTGGTTTTGGAGTCCGAAGAGGACCTGGAAGCTTGGCTTAAGGCTCTGTTGTCACTCCAGCATGGTGAGGAGATTCCTGATGGAGAGCAGCCGAAACCTACATTTGGTGAGTACAGATCCAGTATAGTGAGGAGGATTCTTACAAAGAGGAGGCCGAACTTTCATTCACCTAGTACCATATTGACCTGAAAATAAGCCATTTTTGAATAGAGGAAAAATATATCTATGTCTAAAAATGAATCCTTTAGCTTTCCTGATATTCGTTTACTTTAATTATTAGTAGGGACATGCTAAATTCAAAATTGCAATAACACAAATTTTACTGTTTTCGTGCAAATAACACAAATGTATGTGTTTTTTCCCGTAAATTAACCCAATTTCTTTGTTATTTGGCAAATACCACATAATGCAATATAATTTTGAACTTGATAACACTGGTGATAGCACTATGCCTTGGCTGCTGTTTTGGATAATATCTGTTTTAGTGGATTTTAAGGGTATAAAACGGATCACAGAATATATGAGTATTTAGGCTTCTTGTTTTTAAACTTGACTTTAAAAACCACGATTTCCATTTTTATACATTATGATACTTAAATTTTGATTTTGATAGAACAACTCTTTTGTTTTCAACCTTTAAAAATTTCTTGCTAGGTTTAAGTAAGGACACTTATTATATATGGACCTTTCTACAGGTGGTCATGTTTGGTATAAATATGGATTGACATTAGATTATTTCGATATTGCTATTTGTAAGAATCGAAAGTAATGATATTGAGTTCTAAGTGTGAAATGTCATCTGCATATTTATATTTGATTTCCCTCCGAATATGTTAATAAATATTTAAATATACAGTATTAACGAATAATGGTTACAGTTTTATGAGAGTTATGTAATGTTACTGTATTATGCAGGGTTCTTACGGTCTTTGAAAGACCTGGAATTTAATGTGTGTCTGTTCAAGGCCTGGAAAAGTCCTTAAATTACTCTGGGCCTTGAAAAGTCCTGGAATTTCCAGGTTTCAATGTTAATTTTTGAAATGGTTGTAAAGACCAAGATTTAAGATGTACTGGGATATGAAATATCTAGCGCATGCTCTTTGATCAAGCGTTAGCTGTTGTCTGCTGTTTACTTTACTCTCCACTACTCTTCCCGCTTCTTTTGTTTTATTTGTTATCTTATCGCGTTATCAACCCATGGGCTGTGATCTCTATAGGGGGGTAAATCCATGTGAAATCAACCAATTAAAAATAATTCTGGAACTTGATGTTTCAAATTTTGTTGATTTTTGGAAAATTGGTTCTATCTACTGAAAGGACGAAAAATATGAAATTTCAATTGTTTTTAACATTCCTTTTTTCAGTTATTGGCTTTCAAAGTTTGGAATTCACATGCTTTTGGCCGCATTTTAAAATCTTCAAATGGCTCTATCTCAAAAACTATAAGGCTTAGAGAGGTGTCATTTGTACCATTTTCTTCAGGATTTTACAAGCTTTAATATGACATGCAACTTAGCCATATTTAAGTGTTTTTTTAAAACAATTAAAACACATATATATACATTTTTTAAGCTCAAAATTAAAATTTTAAATATTTTTGTAAAAAATATATTCTTTTTATACATCTTTTGAGAGCATATATACCAAATTTGAAGATGGGATGACAATGGGATCATGTGGTAATAAATAGTCGCATACAGCGGTATGTGGCAAACTCACCCAGAATGAGGTATGCTATGTCAAAAGTACAAAAAAAACATACTAACATAGAGGTTTGTAGTTAATAAGCTCAATATGCAGTTTTTGTTGCATTTTATTCTGTCAACCTTTATCATGGCGATACTTTTTTGAACTGTTGCATTTTTTTTTACCACTGGCAACTCACCTATTAAAGTTAGAGAAGCATTCATAAGTTGGAAGCCTTCATCAATATTCATAAATTCAGGATCTTCAGACCTACTAGTACCAGGTTTTACAATCCCAGTTTCATTATTTTCTGGTGGTTCTATCTTTTCATTAGTCAACAGCTCTGGCTGCTTTTCCTTTGATAGTTAGACTCTACAGCCTGTACAAATTTCCATGTCTTTTTTCATATTGTAATTTAAGTCTATCATCCAACTGGTCACATTTCTTAAGATCTTTTTTCTTGGCACAGTGTGATTTTTTCTTAAATGGGTTGCAACAAAACGTTGCCCAATTTCTTTCCATCTTCCCTTCACAAATAAACAGCAGGAAACAGTACTAATAGGACAGATAATGCCATAAACAATAATTAAAATAGAACTCCAATAAAGATTATTGTAGCCTAGGTCTTAATTACATGTCCATAAACTAAAATAAGAAAAGCCACTGAAATAAGTCACTTCAATAAGAAATAATACTGAGAAACCAAGCCAATAAAGTACATGGATGTTGTTTGTCTGGCAGAAAACAATGGCAGTGTTCAGGTTGCTGCATGTGTGTATGACTCACTTCCCCCAGGGCTTGTATTATCATGAATCACTGTCTTCATTTGAAATGACTTTTGAGATTCATTGTTGAGCAGTAATTTCTTTTACAGTAGCCTATGTAATATCACTAATAAATTTAATTCTAAGCTCAACCTCATAATAAGGTTTTTCATAGTTTTGAATTTTTTTAATGTTTTAGGGTTAACTTAAAAGAGTAGTAAATTAAATGAGTAGAAACAATTTTCCCATTTAATTTGTATATGGTACTGCAGGTGTTTATAAATACTCATGGTATTGACGCAATACACCTCATTCTGGGTGAATTTGCTGTGGTACTGCTATATTTAACTATTTATTACAACGTGATCCCATCATCATCCCATCTTCAAATTTGGTACATGTTATCTCAAAAGGAGTATAAATAAAATATATTTTTTAGAAATATATTTTTCATTCATTTAATAAATAGAACCAATGTTCCAAAAATTATCTTGTTCAGAGATGTGAAGGTCCAGACCATTGGTTGCTTCACATGGATTTACCCAGGTTGGTTTCCTTCACCTAAACGTACTTTACATCATTGTTACGTACAGTGTTTCTAAACAATCTTGTTATACATTTTCATGCCATAATGCGATTATTGATTTTGTTAACTTATTCTATAATTGTTAGTGTAATTTTAATGTCCTTAAAGACATGAGTGTTGGAACCATTTTAATTATTTCTTTATTAGATTTTTATTTGAGTGTCCTTATTTTTAAATTGTGTTTTACAAGTGTTATTTCTAATTTAAAAACCGATATTTCAATTATCTAACTTTTTTTTTTCAAAATTATTAACTATATATAAAAATAGGTGTCATTCATATTTTAAGAACATGAGTTTTAATATACTTTTGAACATTTTAAAATTATGAATATACAATACTTGAACTCAGAAGCTTTTAAAAATACTCAACTCGAGTTTGGCTCGAAAGAAAAAATCCAAGTTTGCAAACCCCTAATTCAGACTCCTCTACTTTTTCTACTGTCCGACTCTAACTACAACTTCTCTATTATTTGTAAATTTATATTAATAATAATAATGGGCAGTATGCCCATGACAAACATTAATAAAAACCGAGGATATCACCATGTTTAGAGAATTAAAATAAATGTTTAGACTCTGTCGCTCCAGTTGAAACATTTATATATTAATTCTTAATAAAAAATACATTAAAGTAAAATTATAACTAATTGATAAACATTAAAATGTTAAGTACTAACATATCATCACCATCACATGGATCATCAGATTAGTTCCTAGTTTAATTTGAATTTAAAATATATTTATTTGATTACAATTTATGGATAAGTAAATTTCCTAAATGCCTATGGGAGTAAATATGCAATAAACTATCCATATAATAAATTAAAACTAATAATAATCACCATTGAAAACCACCCAATTCTGAATGTTCGTATTTTTTATTTGTATTCCATCAAAGTTTTGATCTTTAAGAATCGTGATTTTAAGATTGATCCTTGATTATGTGTATACTGATAAGAATCGAGTTTGACACTATTATAAGTTTTTTTTTTAAGTCTGAGTTGGTACCTTTATTCCTACTTCCGACTCCACCCGAAACTGCTTCCGACTCAAACTCCACAGCCCCGCTAACAGCCATAGAAGGTTTGACTATTTTATCAGCCATTTTGGATTAAAGTCATATTTTTGTTATAAGAGTCAGGTTTCACATATTCAAAAAAGTTTTTGAAGCAGTAAAGAGCACAATCTGCTCTAGAGATTATAAACTCTTTTGATGCATATTGATATAACTACATGTAGTCCTCAAAGTTACAGTATTTTTTATGTATTATCTAAGGGTGTGATTATAGGTGACACTAAGGTTTAATAAAGGATGTTTTTGAGAAAAGAGTGTGGCTTATTTTTGTGTCAATATGGTCATTATGAGACTCCAGCATGGCCAGCAAGTAAACCAGTTATTTACCTGATTTGTCAAGTGCGGTTATATATAGGTACTAACTACTGAAGTTGTGCCTAGCACCTGTGAATACATCCACAAGGGCTTTCACTAACATTTGTTCTAGTACAGTTCCTCATGACCATGTCTATTACAGAGCATGTCTGGCAAGTGACTGTCCAGAAGAGAGGTTTGGGCAACATCCGTAACATCCTAGGGCAGCACCTGCTATGTCTCACTGATAAAACACTCAGCCTTGTCAAGATGACCCAAGAGGAGAAGGCCGAGGCATATGAATTCTCGGTTAGTAAACCCACTCAAAGACTTTCTCCTGTTATGCCCCAATCACCTTTCTTTGAAATATCCCTACATTTAGCTAGGGCCAATCATTCTGCCTTCTTAAACGAATTCCTCAATCTAGAGCTGGATCATATCCACTTTTTAGACTAAAAATTCCAAATCTTATGAAACATTACAAGTGTATGAGGCTCACTTTCACATATTGCTAAGATTATTTTCATAATAATTATTAATTTTCCATAGAAAATATATATCTATAAAATATAAAATTTGATAATTCATTATTTGTTTTTAAATCTATTTTTATTATTGTGATTGGCCAAATTTTTAATATCGTAGTGAAGTAATCGGAGAAGTGATCAAAAACAGCACAACTAAATAAAATTTAATTTGATTATTTAAATCATTTTACTATCCCCAACCTGTTTGAGGAGTTAACTGTGTTGAATACTAAAGAGTGGTATCTTTTATAATAAAGGAAATTAATAAAACTAAAGAAAAAGGAAAAATAAACTACTAAGAATAAATTTGATGAAGAAAGCCCGCAGCCCTGCACCATTGTATTTATTCTAAATAAAGATGTAAAATGTTACTATTTGATGTAGGCCTAACCCAATCCTTAGTCTACAATTTTAAAACAACACCTAGATTTGTAATCTACAAATTTGGGGAAATAACTTTTCTTAGATTCAGATAAATATGGTATTTTTTATGTAATTATTTTTATATTTCGAACAACAAACTGATAATAAAATTTGATATGAATTAAATATATTTTTAAAAATGTTTTTTTCCCCCCAATGGACTTTTGAATTTAAGTGAAAACTTGGGTGACCTGGCGGTCTAGGGGTAAGGTGTCAGACTTCTGTGCTGGCGGCCGGGGTTCAATCCTCGGTCCCGGCATAGATTTATCTGATTACCAAACCCTTCCTTCACCTCTGACAAGACAGCTTGTGAATGTGAGGAATGCCAGGCCTCCACTGTGGTTTGGATTCCACGTTAAACTGTAGGTCCTTCATTTCATCTCACAATCACCCTACCATTACACATTAGCGTAAGTGAGTATAACCCGAACGGGTAGTAAGACGTGGTGCTAATAATAATAATAATAATAATAATAATAATAATTTACTCAATACTGTTGTAAAATGTTGGGGCACTAGTTGGATAAAATATTTGTGTTTGGTTTACAGCTGATGAGTATTCGACGCTGTGGCCACTCGGAATGCTTCTTCTACATGGAAGTTGGTCGGTCCTCTTGTACCGGGGCTGGGGATCTCTGGATGCAGACAGAGGACCCCAACATTGCTCAGAACATGCATGATGCAATACTACAGTAAGCCAGGGACTGAATAGCTCAGCCTCATCAGTGGTGTAGTGGACTCTTGGTATCTAAGGGGTTGATTCCTGATTGTGTGTTCCTCAATATATCTTCAGGAAAATAATGGTTTTTTTCTGTCCTATTCCTCCTCTTGCTATTTAAAATGAGTTGGTTTAAGTTTCTTGGGACTTGAGCATATTAACGATCTTCTTCACTAATGCTAAATAGAGCAATAATTACCTTTATTGAACTTAAAATGTGCAAGTATTTACTATTTTATTATCTCATAAAGTGCAGGACCACCCTTTGGGGTGTGTGAACGCTGCTGCTGCTGCACAGGTACTGGCGATTTGGGGGATCATGCGCTTTCTGAGGTGACGAGAAAAAAACAAGTTGGGGTAGAAACTTTTTGCTTGCAGGCTTGTGTAGTAGACTCGCTGTACAGGCAATATTGTTTGCATCAGGTTTGTTTTGCTTAACCTAATACGTTTATTGCTCTGGTTCCACAGGTGTCCAGTTTTAGTAAACTTTAACATGTGTTTATGTTACATTAAGTGGCTCACATCAATGATCTATTTATGATATCTATGCTCAAAATTTTTCTTGGAGTTCGGTGGTAATGTAATTTAGCCCTGTAAAATATTTAGTGTTTGTAGTAATGTCTCTTAAGCCTAACAAGTTTTAAAAATTAGAATAAAAGGGCAAACTACCATAGTAACGCTAAACAATAATTTTTATTTTAAAAATAATTTGGGGGCTAGTGGGGAGGCTAATCCTACATATGCTAAGGGTGGACCTGATAAAGAGGAAATAATATTTTATTTCACTGGCAAACTTAAGGCTGCAAGTTCTGTTACACATAAACATTGTGATATTGTGGTAGTGATAAATGTTGACTCTGAGATTAAGATGGATTTTGATATTGTATCTGCACCCAAAGTAAAAAATATGGGTTTTACAATTCTGTTGGGCCTAGGTCTAAAGCTTAAATGGTCAGATGGATTTATTTTAAACTTGCTAGTAAGATGCTGATCTGTCATACCTTATGGATAATTCACTATTTTAAAATTTTAGTTCTAAGTTTAGGGTAACACGCTGATGATTTGTTTTGGAAAATTCTAAACTGTATCTTATAACTCTATAAGGAAAACCTCTTTTCGCTTTATGAGGTAATTGTATTATATTTGGAAGAAGGTACAGGAAAGGTGGATAGAAACATATAAAAGGGGGACAAACACAATATGGCCTTTACAATGAAAAGAAGAACAGGTTTCCTGGGTCGGGGGATTGGGCGGTGACGATCAATTTTCTTTTAAGAGACATCCATTACCTCTTTGTCCATTGGCAGCAGTGTAAAGTGTGAACTGTGTTCTTTTCATTGTAAAGGCCATATTGTGTTTGTCCCCCTTTTATATGTTTCTATCCACCTTTCCTGTACCTTCTTCCAAATATAAACTGTATCTTAGCCATTTTCTTTAAAATTGTTATGTGGGAAGTGATTTAAACGATAAAAAAAAGGTGTAACAACACTAAAACTATTAAGAAAAATATATTCAAGGGTAGTTTACTGAAAACTAGGGTTGTCAAACTAAATAACTCTAATTCTCGCTGGTATCTAAATACTAGGGAGTCAATCTTAATCCTACTATTTTAATACTCTGATTTTAGCTTTCATATCTCGGTAAATTAAAATCCTAGAAGTAAATGGAACAACAAAATTAAGAAGTTGCGTTGTTTTTTCCTGTATCTTATTAATTATTTTATTGTTTCATTTCATTGCAAGCATTTAATGTATTCAACATGACCTTTGAATTCTAGTGATCTTACACAGATCAAACATGGCTGATTTGTTTAGGAATTTTTAAATCTATACTTTTTATTTGTTTTATCACAAATACATTACAGTACAGTATATAAATAAATTACATTTTTAGACCAGCTTTAGTAGTCAAACTGTCAAAGGTGTCATTTTACACTTGTGTTAGACTGGCCTAGGGGTGCAGAATATGTTTAGAAATCTAATATTTCCCCAGAACATAACATTTTCGAAAAATAATTGCCTGAAAAGTGGTGACCGGAAAAAAGCGCACATGAAAATTCCCCACGGAAAAACCTCACTGTCATAAATAATCCCAGGAAAAGAGCCCACATGTAAAAAAGCCCACGCAGAAAAATGCCCACAGGAAAAATACTCACACAAAAAATAATATATATAAATCAAGGTTACTTTTTAATGGAATGCAAGTTTGATTGGGGTTTTGCATTGTTAACTTTTTAGTTTCCACATGTAAAGTGCGCGTTTAATTTATTCTTGTGCATTCATAGAGTTTGCATTCACTTTTTTGGATCTTTTTGTTAATTTAAAGTAATTTGTTGGCTTGTTTAGTGTCATTTTATGAATAATTTTTTGACACATTTTAGGTCATCAAAATCCTGGCCCTGGTAGAACAACATAACCAATGTTTGCCACAAGTGCTTAGGGTTCTATAAAATACAAAAATAGATCAATATTGAGTTATATTTAATGGTTACTATACATTTAAGTTGGATCTACATGCTGGTATAGTTTAATCAGTAGGCTACCTATTACATAAAATAAAGATTATCGCTCTAAAAAATTTAAACTTGAAGTCTACATTTTAATATGAAATGTTGACCCTTGGGGACCAAATAAAAATAGTTTTACTTTCTCGCTACCTTACAGGTAGAACAAGTATTGTGATAGTAAAAAAAATCAAACTCAAGATTTTGATAAATGTCGACGTTTCACGATCCTCCGAATTCGAAAAAGTTGTTTTCGCAATGTCGTCTGTACCTCAAGCTATAATATAAACTATTTTACTGATTGGGTTAATACTCGGTATCAAGGGTTCTCATACGGTTACCCCAAGGTAATTTTGGAATTGGATACCCAGACCTAAAATTAAGGGTAGTTTCCTGAAGGGCGGAAAGAGTAAAAATATTTTTTATCACAATTGGCTTTAACAATTTGATTAAATTTTATTTCTAAACTCTGATCAATATTATGAATTAAATGGATAGCCTAAATTTTTTGTCAAAATGACTAAGGATTCCAGTCTGATGCAGCATAAATTCTAATTGATAAAAATTCAATTTTTTTATAGACAGCAGTGATGGTTTTGATTAAATTTCGCACCTAGGCGTTGATTAAGATTATAAACAAAATTGATTTTTTTCATTTTCCCATGAAAATGACTTTTAGGGTTCTTTACAGAAGCAAAAAGTCTTATATCCCTGCAACTATTTGAGATACTAAATAACGTATCACTGTACAATTTTACTAATATTAAAATTTAAAAAAACTTTTAATAGAAATATATTTTATAAAACCAATATTTTCTGATATATTGGCAAATATATCAATATAATTTTGTGAGCTTTAGTTGTGAAGAGATACTTAAGCTCAAACGCAATAATTCTCTAATGCCAAATTGAAAGTCTAAGATTCACACACGCTCAGAATAAGTCCTTAAAGTTTCCAATCCTCTTAATGGTACACTGCCAAAGATCCATTTTCACGTTTCAATTTTATTGACATTAAAAATATTAGGCCTATTCAAAAACTAACAAAACATGTTATTATAATTTCATGCTGTTAATAATTTAAAATAAATGTTCTTGATCTTTAAAATAGGATATAATAATTTTTTAGTAATTCCAATTTTCACAAATTTTTAAAAAACTCAACAATTTTGTCTACATTTCATAGCCATTATTTTAATATGTTGCTACCCTCCCGATCTAGTGGGCCTAAAGAGTCAAGATGGGCTATGTGGGATGGCAAATAATTGTGGGGTTCATTTAGTCTAGTTTATTTAATAAGATTTATCAAGATAATAGTGTATAATGAGTTGTAGAATCTAGAACTGGTTGAAAGAGTTTGGATAAGAGTACTAATTTTGCCAATATCCCTCCTCAGCAGTTTGCTATGACCCTAACTGGTATCAAACACCTGACCTTCCAGTGCTGTGCTATGATTGTCTAATTCTGCCTTCTAAGATGGGTTGGGGCATCCTTCGCTGTACAGAACAGTGACTCAAACTGTAGAATATTCTCCCCTCTAGTTGGTTAGATTGGTAGCTGAGTAGCTGAGTATATACAACACTTTGAACTAACTCCACCATTAACTGTTGTACGTTTCTCCGGCTCCCCCACGCCTTTCTCTTAAGACGCAAAACTGTTATTTACCCAAAAAGGAGGGGTAGTTTTATCTAGGATATTGTTTTGACAAAACACTTATTTTATGCTACTTGGCAAAACAACTGATGTGGTTTTAAAACGGCCTAGTCTGAATACTTGACTGCTGAGTCAGGAAAGTTGAAAGTGTTTGTTCATAGACATGTCATACTTGCATGCTCAAGATTAACTATGGCTAAAAGCTATGACAATCATAAATACATCAACATTTGTTCAAGAGCTGGCTGTCTCTATTTTGTATTTCATCACAACTAATACCCAAATTATTTAGTACTGTAAATACAAATTTAAAAAAAAATTACATACAAAGTAATTAAAGGAAAATTTATCATTCACAAGAAAACTTTAAAAAGTGTAAATCATTGAAAATTGTTTGGTATGGGATAAAATAACTTAAAAAACAGGGAATTTTATGATAATAAAAAAATATAAAGTTACCATAGTTGGTAAAGATTGTGCTGAATTTATTAGAATGTGTTAGACTTTATTCTATCATCTCACCCCTGGGTGTCCACAGCGCAATGAGTAACAACAGTTCCAAGGAGGAGATCACCCCTAGAACTCGAACTCGATCATCTTCATCTGCTACAGAGGGGAGCAAGCCTATCAGTGTGACCCAGCGCCGGCAAACCACTGCCGGTATGATTGGGGGCCGTCCCGTTACCTACACGCAAGCAGGTACAAATGTTTGCTTTTTGTCAAACCACTAATATCAGCCTGCATGCTTGGTTTCGGCTCATTGATTGGAAGAGGCACATTTTTAAACCAATTTCATTATAATAAGCCCTCTTTTGAAAATCTTGGTAATTTTAAATTAAAATAATGGTGAATATTCTTATACAATTGTAGTTACTCTATATTACTTTAGAAACACATCTTTTTCACAATTTAAAAAATAAACCCATTCTCTGCACTTTTGTTCCTAACCTCATTCAAACCTATTCAGAATAAAAAATATATTATTTTCTTGTGAATTCCTACATCCAATAAATTTAAGTATTGTGTTCTTAGTGATAGTGTTTAAATGTAAGGTTTAATACGCATCTGGAAAAGTCCAGGAATTTTGTATGACAAGCAAGTCAGGAAAACTTTAAGAAATCACTTTAATTTGTCAAAATATGTAGTAGACAGTGTATCCTGCGACCTAAAAAACAGGAATGTCAGGGAATATGCCTGGTCAGAAAATTTGATCAAATTTCTGGAACTCTTACATTTTCACCATAAAAATAATCACCATTTATTTAAATGAGTCAAAATAACATTTTTCTTTAGTTAATACACACCGTGTATCTCTTTTAACTAGGTCTGTCAAACTCGATACCCTCGATTCTTACTGGTATCAAAAGAATCTAGAATTGATCTTAATATTACAATTCTCGCTACTTGATTCTTAGCTCTCATTAAAGCTGGCAACTAAACATAACAACAACAACATTCAAAATAAGTAATAATCTATTATCTCTCATATTAATTGAGTTTCACTTAAATACCAGCAAATTGTAAATATACTGTAATGGCCCGAACAGTACGATCTCAAATATAATACGACCCTAACATTTTGAGGTGTTCTACATGAAAAATAAATGGTCTTGAATATAATACGACCAGACATTATGACAGTATCAAGAGTTAAAAACTTAACAACTTTGACACACTTTTTTTTTAAAGTAAAAGTTAAGTGAGATTGTCAGAATATATTAATCGATTCTAAACAAACGATTGTTATATAATACGTAGACTAGAATGGCAATTTTCTGTAATAATTTATTGATACATCTATCATTAACTGATATACAGAGCCCTGCTTTTATGGTGAATAAAAAAGTCCAATTTCGTTTTTAAGTTTCCCAAAAGCGGTGAATAAGCGGTGAATTACAAAAATCCTATTTTTGCGACAAAATTATCGAATTAAGACAAAAGCGTTAAAAAAGTGGTTTTTACCAAACTTTCGTGATTAAGGTGACTTTGTTGGGTTAAAACTAGACTTCCAGGAAAATGTTTGAAACAGGTAAACTAAACATATTGAAGTGAAAACCAAAAATTACATTTTGTTTGGACAAAACGGTAAAAAACACTAGTCCGCAAAAAAATGTGCTGTCAACTTATTAAAAAAGTAAGATTTAGCGGCAGCTGGTCCGGGAAAAGTATGTACAAGTCACAAAGACAAAATATTACACAAAAATCATCTTGTTACTTCACAAAAATTGTGACTATATTTTTAAATCTCAATTTAGGCTAGAAAAATACAAAATAACTACTCAACATCACCAAACTGCAACATGCAGCTGGTAACAATGTTATCCACTTTCATTGTGGTTCTGCGGTCTGTTACTACTAAACTATACCTAGAAAAATATCGTTCTGAATCTGCATTTGAAATCGGCAGCCACAACGCTTGCAAACACTTTGTTGCGAAGTCACTGAACATACTGTCTGTCTTCAGCCCTAGCAGCACATTCTCAATTTTTAAACTTTCGATGCCATCACTCTCTTCCATCAAAACTTTCAATTTTTATTTTTCAATATCCCAAAATATTAGCGCGAATGCCGAAAATCGCGACTAAATCGCGATTATCGCGGACATCATTTAAAATCGCGAATATCGCGCTAAAACGCCGATTTCGCGAATTATCGCGACAATTCTGAGCATATATTTGCAATCAGGGTAACCTGAAATGGGAACATCTGAAAGAAAAAATGCCATATCTAACATTCGCGAATTATCGCGAACTCCACAAACGCAGGGCTCTGCTGATATAGCTTGTGAATGTGGGGAATGCCAGGCCTCCACCGTGGTTCGGATTCCACGTTAAACTGTAGGTCCTCCATTTCATCTCACAATCACCCTACCATTACACAGTAGCGTAAGTGCGTATAACCCGAACGGGTAGTAAGACGCGGTGATAATAATAATAACTGATATAGCAAAATGTGTATATCGAAAGCTACAATATTCCTATCAAATTAAAATGGCCGCTCTCCTTTAATTATATTCTCGGTTGCTTTTCAATTTTTAATGTTTTATTTAGCTCTTTGAATAAGATAAGTTTAATAAAAAATAGAACAAAAATTGACGTAGTTAGTAAAAATAGAACAAAAAAATTTTTATTTTAATTTGCTAGATTATCGATATATCGTTGCCAAAATTTTATAACTAATTTCTGAAGAGCTAATGTGCGTAGGATCAGCAATGGTGGATGACTTGAAATTTTTGTAAGGTGTGAAATGTATTCTTCTTTCCGTTATAAAATCTGCAATTTATTGGATTAATTTTGAGTTTATTTGAAGCTTTAGTTTTGAAAACTTTTAGTGTGTTTTGGTGTGTGTGTGTTTCTATAGGATTGTGAGATTAAAGTTTCAAGCAATCATGTGTTGTTATGGTCGAGTCAGTTTTGCATTGAGGGGGGAATAAGGTATCAATCATGTTAGATTTTCTCTGCAATAATGTTTGAAAAAATAATGAAATAGGAAATGTTCAAACATTTCCTCCACCGACAACCCAACCACATCAAACATTTCCGCCATTGACAAACCAACCACATCAAACATTTATACCATCAACAAACCAACCAAGTCTACTACTACCAACCAGCTTCTAAGCAAATTTCCAACTGGGACCCCCCTCTCTTACCAGCTGATCACCCAATTTAAATATATATAAATTATACTTCAGCAAGTTTCGGATCCAAATTTCTACAAAACGCTCCCCACAACCCAAAACCAAACTTGTGAACACCGCCAAGCCTTAGAATCCATCCGACAAAATCAAAACATCCTAATATTACCGGCCGACAAGGATCCACGACAGTAGTAATAAACAAGGATGACTACATCGCCGAAGCGCACAGACAGCTTTCAAACTCCTCCATATACCGAAAAATCAAGTATGATCCCACTAGAAAATTTGCCAACCAGCTTCAAGAACTCATCACTAAAGAGACCAAGAGACAAAACCTTTCTCCACCCATCGTCCAGATTCTTTTACCAAAAAACCCAATAACGCCAAAATTCTACATGCTTCGAAAAATTCACAAAGATATCATATCAGCACCAGGAAGGCCTATTGTCTCCAGCTGTGGATCACTTACAGAAAGAATTTCAGCCTATGTCGACCTACAGATGCGGCCATTTGTTACCAGACTACCATCCCACATTAAAGACACCAACCATTTCCTTAAAAAACTCAATAGCCTTCCTTAACCTTTACCTCAAAGCACCATACTTGTCACCATTGACGTTGTGGCGTTGTATACCAACAATCCTCATATTTATGGCCTGGCTGCAGTGGAACATTTTCTCAACATGCGTCCAATACCACACCTACAACATCATTTATTCTGGATTTCATTAAATTTATACTAGAAAAGAATAACTTTCATTTCATGGATCAGAACTTCATTCAAACCAAAGGCACAGCAATGGGTACAAGGATGGCACCTTTGTATGCCAATCTCTTCATGGGAAACTGGAAAAAACTTTTCTTGACCACCCAATCAACAAACCACTTTGCTGGCTATGCTTCATCGATGACATATTCATGGTGTGGACAGCTGGCCAAGACAATCTAACCCTATTTTTAAACAAACTAAACTCCTTTTCGGCTCTGAAGTTCACCTCAAATCAATCCCACGACCAGGCAACATTTCTTGATGTGGACATTAGTCTGTCAGATGGCCACTTTGAAACCTCTGTGCATCTTAAACCCAGCAATAGACAACAATATCTGCATTTTGATAGCTGCCATCCATTCATCACTAAATGATCTATTCCATACGGGCTCACGGCATCTCCTCCGATCATGAAAGTTTTCAAAACCACCTTGAAAACTTCCAAGAAGCCTTTACATAGAGAGGATACCCTAAACTTCTCATTAAGAACCTAATTCGACTAGATGAAACTCCACAATCACCCAAACCTGAAAAACCAGATACTACACCTCTAGTGACAAAGTACTATCCAGGCTTACAAAAGCTAAACCATATATTAGTGTCAGGTTTTCACATATTGGAAGCATCCAGCTGTACCAACAATATTCTCAAAAAACCACCAGTCCGTGTGTATAAACAGCCTCCATCACTAAGAAATCTTCTGGTATATTCCATTCACGATAGGTTTTTACCTGGATGACAGTTTTAAAACCATATGTTTAGGTTTTGGGTTGCCAACACTTGTAAAAGATCACAGTTTTGTTATTAATGTAAAGATCTTTAATTATCTTTAATACATTACATTTAAAATAACGTAAACTAAAGTTTTCTCATACTATTTAATTTTTTTAAATAATTTCTTTTTATCCAACCTGAAACAATATTTTAAACATAATTAAAAGTACTTATTTTTCGTTTTTAAACGTTACAAATTTTGTGTAATATAATGCACACATCAATACCTTTTAATACAGGCATCGTATTTACTTGGAAAAGAAAAAATTGTTGTCATTTTTTTACATACAATAAATGATTTTATGATTATTTTATCGTATTTTGAAATATTTAACTGAATAAAATAACTGAATAAAATATTTTCATCAACTGCGTGTCTGCATCATTGTAAAAAACTTGTTTACCGTTATGTTCAATCATATTGTTTAAATTCGTCAGTCGCCATCTTGAAGCAATGTTCATTAGAAGTTTATGTGAAAGTGGTGTGAATATTTTTTTAAAGTGGAATAAAACGATAAATAAACTTTGTGTCTGGTCTCAAATAAATATATACATAATATTGTCCTAAATTACTGTGGGTAACTATCACATTAACATATTACCAACTGTTTTCATTACAGTCATCCAAAGTGATAGATGTCTGTCGTTGGCGTTGTGATATATTAAAGATTACTTCTAGTAACATTTCGAGCTTTCATCTAGGTAAACTTAGCTCGTGAATGAATAATACATCCTAAACTCAAAACTGAAAATGACACGACCTTCATTCAACAACATCAAGGCTCTCAGCCCTCTAACAAAACAGCTTGCAAAACCTGCCGAATACATCATCTAGCAACCACTTTCTCTAGCAACATAACCAACTCCATCCATACCAACAAAGGCAGCCACACATGTGAGTCCAGTAACCTAATTTACCAACTAGAATGCCAACAATGTACTGCATAATATGTTGGCCTCACCACTGAAACTCTTTGTAAACGAATGAATGATCACCGCCATGACACAAAAATCAAGAATCCAGAAAAACCCGTTTCAGCACACGCCTCCACTCATAACCTCAACTTTGAGGACTGCTACACTGTCAAGGTGTTAAACTCATTTAACAAGACACAATGCATTATGTCTCAGTTAAGAAGATGGGAGCCGGCACATCCAATGGATCACAAAGTCTAGAAAACCACCCAACCTAAATATTCGCTAATTTCAAGCGAGAGGCTACACCATACCTTCCATATAGTAATAGAGAAACATTCAGGGAGTTTTATCTCCACCAAAGAAGTTTTCATCCATACCAGTCAAGTTAGCATCACTGAAGACAACATCCTGTCTAGTCTATTACTACTTCCTGAAGAAGATTTTATAATAGCATCGAAATATTGATGTGTGTGTAAATATGTGTTAGTGTCTTTTATTTTATTTGTCCTCTACCATTTTCCTAATATTCTATCATTTTATTTATTACCAATTATTACATTAATCTGTAATTTTTGCATATATGTCTTTAATTCTTTAAGGACAATCTCTTAACTTTTTGGTGTATGTTTTGTAATAAATTATATAGAACAAAGTCCATCACTTTTTTCATATGTACATAAGATTTTTGTTTTTAATAATTCTTATTTCAATTTATTGGAAAAATGATTAAATCAATCAGATTCTTTATTGAGAGCAAATCAAAGATATTCAATTTTATATCTAATATGAATTGAACATTTTAAAATAGAAATTGTTCAAATCTAATATTTTATAGGGAAAATTAATTGAATCTGAAGTCAGCGGCTGACTTTTAACAGAATACTGATGTAACATGAGCATTGTAATGTAACGTGCTAGTCAGTGTGGTGTAGCGAGCAACGAGCGAAGTGTCAGAATAAAATGGAGAACACTTTATTTTTTATTGGCTAATATAGGAAGAAAAGTATTTTGTAGTTGTTGTATACATGTTTACATGAAGTGAAACCAAGAAAACACTTTATTTTTTACTGAACAAAAGAAACTATTTTTAGGTGTTGTCTATGTAACAAATTAATGTTCAAATGAAATAAAATAATCTTAAGTAATAGAATTGCATGCTCAAATAGTAACCTGATTTTAAAATTAAAATGAGATATAAAAACAACTAGCCAATAAAAAAAATGATTGATTTTAGTGCAACTAAGACTAGAACTATATAAATAAATAAACACATGATGATATTTTTCCATGACATAAAACAACTAAAAAATAATAATAATTCAAACTTCGATTTGGCTTGAAGAATATTTTATATACTCACTTTGAATTGAAAAAATTGATCTCGCACACCTTGATTGAATCCTAATCAAATATCTTCTAATTCATGCTGGGCCGTTTCTGATTCTAAATCTGATCTTAGACCGACTATGATACAATCGACATTTGGTTCATTGATATTTTGCTAGCAGTGCTGCACACCAGAGAGGTGTTATGTTTAGAATAGAAAGTTCAGCTTGTTTGAATGAAAGAGAAGTAGGTTGAGTTTTAGTAAGAGAGAAGTATGCCAGAGGGGAGGTTGTTTATTACATTTTGACTTGGGTAAATAGCAATTTCCCACAGGAACGGGATAGGAAACAGGAAGGAAATTAAAAGTAATTTTCCAGTTTAGACAGATATTTATTTTTCATATCTATAGCTTTAATCTAAACTTTGCCTTCTTATTCATTAAAAAACAAATTTTAAAAATTAGGAAACTTTGGCAATTTTATCTGAAGGGATCATATTTATTAGTTTCAATTAATTTAAAATATAGTGGTAATTGTTGAAAATAATATTTAAGTGGGTCAGGACAAGGTACAAAAACTCTTAATCTGTTGCAGTTATAGGTCTGAACAATAATTTTAAATTTTGTAATCTTGTAGAATTTTTCAAAGGAAAAAAAACTGTTCACTCTAAATTTGTATATCAATTTATTTTCAAATTGTAAGTTTTCTAGATAAAAACTGAATAGTTTGTCTCGCACATGTTGTTTAAGGTTTTGATGAAAGGCAAAATAAACAACCTAAGTCCAATGAAATGATTATAAATTGCATATTTTTAGCTAAGGAAAATTCTAAACATAGATTTTATGATTGACTAAAAAAGTTCTTGGATAAAAAAATTATGATATGAATTTTAACAACTTACACAATAAAATATCAAGATATTCAAACTCATCTGAATTAATAAAAGTGAGGCTACATAGTCTTGGGGTGTAAGAATACCAAAAACTTTTCTTAACTGAGCCAGTGTCCGTGGTTATCTCTTAAATTTTAATTACTAAACCTCTCACAAAAAGGGATTTTGGACTCTAAATATAATAGTTTATCAAAATTGTTATTATTTATGATACAAATAAATATGATGCCATTCCAAAAAAATAAAATCGACGTAGTAGACATATATTCATGAAAGTAAATGTAATGGTTGATTTTTTGCATAATTTTATTTGATATTTAAAAGCCACTTTCACCATTATTTTGCGCCAAACATGTTTTTCTACCTTAAATCTATTCATGGATAAATATTACCATCAATTATATATAGTCTAGTGAGGTTATGTTGTTTAATGAGCTCATTTGTGTTGAATAAGTAGTAAAATAAAAGTGACTAAAGTTTGAGGTAGTTACCCATCTTCTTAATGGATGATAAGGTTCATTGAACTTTTAGTAAATTAATTATATTCTTAGTAAACATTAATTACAAATGAGACATTGATAAATGTACCTTTTATTGAAAAATCTTGGGAACTAATATTTCCCCGGCTGAGTTTCGGGAACACCCAATATCTATAAAAAAATTATATAGTTTAATTAGTTTGTTAAATCACCCAGGCAATTAAATTAAAAGTTATCCATCATCATCATCTACTGTTTGCAGCTTGTGGCCGAGCCAGTTTAGTAAAATGCCTCAATCTTCCTTTATCTTTCCACCATTCTTCCTCCTTTAATTCTAGCTTCCATTCTTCTCCTTTCACTTGCACATTTTCTTTTATCTGCTTCTCCCATCTTTCTCGGCCTCCCTTGCTATCTTTTTCCTACATGCTTCATTTCCATAATTTTCATTGGCATACTCTCTTTTTTCCATCCGTATTACATGTCCGTCTCCACAACATCTCAGTCTTGTTTCCTTTGCTGTAAGAATAAAACATAGCAATACTTGGACTCTGTGTACTAATAGCTCTACACCAAATAAACTAAATATATGTTAATTTATAATAGTTTAGGGGGTAAAAGACTTTGACTGTGGCTCACTTATAGTTAATTCGGATTAGTTTAAATTTAAATGTTTTGATGTTTTACATTATAAGTAGTAATTAAATTTCATACCATTATGTTCTATAACTATTATAAAATATCTTTCTCCTATATTTCTCTAACATATTTCTAAAATCCTTCTTTCTCCACTATGTTCTGTAACTATTATTTTAAAAAAAAGTATCCATTATACCTCTTGTTAAACACCTTATTTGAACTTATACAATTCAATTTCTTTCTGATCAAATTGCCATAAATTTCTAATTTTATCATCAATCGTTATATCATTTTTTGAATGAATGGGAAGGGTAAATTTGGACTAAAATTATAAATCGAAAAAATAAATATCCTAAATTGAAAAATTATTTTAAAATATTTTTCCCATTTTGTTATAGTTGGAAAATTATTTCCTGCCCAAAAGTTTCCAGAAGTCATAACACCATTCCTGTGCAATCTTAATTTTAAAGATTTTCTACCACAAGTATAATATTTTAATGAATTTTTAAGAATTTGACGTTTCAAATATACCATCTCAAGTATAAATACTTCGGAGAACTGTATATTTATTCAAGATGATGTGAAGTAAAATAAATGTCATGATAATGATTTGAACTATTTTTTAAATTATTTTACATGAATTTTAAATATTAAGAGTTTGACCTTTAATTCGCCAGCTTCTGTTCCCTCACATTCTGTCCCTTGTTGGGAAAAGTATATATGACTGAGCATGTGCCTAAAGACCTACTGTAACTAGTCACGCATCGCCTCGTGGTCATCAGCTGATTGATAAGAGCCCCGCGTTGTGCGCCATTTTTGTAACTAGTCGCCTATCGACATATGCGT
>CABFOW010000944.1:22552-62171 GCA_902141385.1 Timema californicum
ACAGTTTTCGGCCACACCAGGAATCAAACCCGGGACCCTAGCACAACAGCCAGACACGCTACCAACCGAGCTATGGTGTCGTACTCTTTGTCTTATCAGCCAGACAGATGAGATAAGAGTTATCAGCCATTATCAACCAAGGTACACTTCCAACTTCCGGTCTCCACTAGTCTGCTTTGACATCATTGAACTTTTATTGGAGGACGGAGATTCATACAAATAGGTTCTAATGTTCCCAGGAGTGTACAAAGAGAACAAATTATATCATGTTCTGACACACCAACCCACCGCATTGCGTGAATCTATGACGGGGTTTGGTTCTATAAATACGGATACGTTATGCGAGCCTACAATGGTTTCTAGACATGTGCTGCTCTTGAGGAGATTTTCTCATGGACCACTGGCGATCTACGTCTCGCTTATCCGAGCAGGGAGGGGTTTGGGACTTGTGTGGGCCCATCTTGGTTCTATCGCACATTTTACTTTGGGGAGCTTGTCAATTTGACCGCGCGCCCATCGGCGTGGGTTAGATATATTTACCAATTGAAAAGCAGTACGACCCACTTTGGTGGCAGCATAGTTAAAGGCGTCATTCTCGCAATAGACTGAATTACCGATGATGGGGGTTCAAATCCCGGTCGGGTGTACTTATGGTGGCTTTCCACGCTCCCTTACACGCACATGTGGATACACTTCCTCTAAATTCACTCTTCATCGTCCCTAGCACACTATCGTAGCTAATACGCATGCGTATAACCCGGACGGGTAGTAAGACACGGTACCAAAAAAAAGATAGCAGTGCAAACCCGTATTGTGAATATCTCAATCAACACCCAATCGGGAATCGATGCAGGGTCCACCTAGCCATGGGAACGAGTTTGGACTTACCCAGTTTTTTATTTTTTAACACTTATCCCCGCGTCAGCCATTTGCTCTTGAAAAAAAAAAGATCCTAACTCGTGCTAATTTTAACTTCTCACCTTCCTCCCTTGTCCGCGGCGCGACCGGTCCGAAGTTGGGTTTGGTCAGTTGCCCGGAACTGCACGAGTTATGACGACAGGGTTGGCCAAAGAGTTCTCAGAGACGCGACAATGGATCACAAATAGCGTCCCAACTACCCCTTCACCTGAAAGTCTCACATTGGAACTCATTTCGTGAGAGCTATGTTTCCCTCAATCCACTACTACACCCTATACGTCCTGGAAGGAAGGGCGGGTCTTTGGTTCTTCTCCCAGCACCTACTTCCGTTCTGTCAATGGGTGCTATTTGTTTTGGCGACCCTAGACTCTTTCTCTACAACTCGTGATAGTGTATAAATATAGCAGCTTGCAGGCTGATGTCTTGGACAAGGGACGTGAGACAGAATGTTTGTTAGTCCCCGACTGAAAGTAACCTGTGGTTGGTGTGATTGCTCTTACCTCTGTACCGCCATGGATACTCTAGACACCGACCTCTGCTTCGAGTTCTACGTCAAGTTAAGTAAAGTGATCACTCCTCTGAGCCCTTATCTCCAATACTTGCTTTGTTAGTCCGTGCGCCGATCAATTGGTTCGACTGATTGGCTCGGCGCATAAAAAAACTCATTTGCTATAAATTTGGGAGTCATCTTATTGCGGGATATTAAATACCTACACGATTGATTGATTGATTGATTGATTACTCTCCAACCAGGAATAGCATCAAAATGCTGGTTTTTTTTCTGATTTCGTCACTTGACGTCAGAAGGACTTTATTTTATAATACAAACTTACTTTCGGGAATTATGACGAGTGATTCCCCCCCCCCGTTTAAAGTATTTTTTTAAAATGTTTATTGTTTTCTTGAAGATGGTACAAATGTTCGTCTGGTCGGCATTGAAGCCCCCAGGTTACCGCATCCCGATGTAACTCCATTTTGGACAGTTTTAAATTTACGGTTCATTTTTTACTAGAAGAGCTTTATCAGGCAGAAAAGTTACTAGATCTACTTTCACGTATTCACACGCCAAGTCATGTGATCTACAGCTGTCATTTTTGATATATTGTAACATATTGTCAATTTTGTCCGCAAAAAAATTATATAAGTTTGCATTTTCTTAAAATTCCTTCCTATGAAAATTGGACTGTACCTAAGTTTCGCGTTATTTACAATCAAACCATTGTTTCTCCGACAGTGTAAACATGATCATTCTGGTTGTATTTATTATACAGTACAGCTGTAGAGTATGTAACGATTTTATATCGGTCACGGCAACCTTGCTTTTATTGTATTGTATTGTATTGTATTGGAAATAGTTTTGCACGATGCTGAGTTTACAAACTAGTCTGACAGCTCGTTTGTGTGATACTAACTGTAGATTAGTTTGATACAAGGTGTGTATATTAGTATATTAAATTTTAACTAATCAAGGTTTAAAGAGAGCGAAAGTAATAATTATTTTGAAAATGTATTTGTTAAATGAGTCTTGCTCGATGTTTTGGAGGTTTCCGGATCATTCAAATTGTTTATTTATCTGGCGTATCAAGAGACAATAACCGAACCTGATGATACCTTATCGATTTTGTGTGGCGCGTGTGATAATGTATGGTTCAATACAGGTATTACGAACAGTCTTTCCTAGCTGCGGAATATCTCTGCAGGTGTGCCAACTGTGTGAAGCAACGATTTCTTCGTATCGCTCTTAACCTACTTTGTGTCCCGATTGCACCGTCGAGTGCGGGCGGCTGGCTGTGTCGAAAGTGCAATCAGATCAGTGGGCTGTGGAGTGTGGACACATTCCGTGGATGCTCGGCTTGCAAAATAAGATTTTTCTTAAAACCTCTTGCGTCGCAACTTTATTTGGAAAGGGAATGTCCAATCATACTGGTGTTATTTACTATTAATAGGCACGTTATTGGTTATTAAAAACAAATTGACACCTTTTGTAATAATTTGAATTAAAATTAAATGCTGATAAACTATTTTATAAAACTTTCAAGTTAAAATAAGGTGTTTTTTTTTATCGCCGTGTCCTTCTTCCTGTTCAGCTTATACATATATAATATAATTACTCTAATGGGGTGGGGATGAGGAAGGAAGCATTTTAGAAGTAATATACCTGTATTCGCATGGAAGGAGAGTGAGAGACAATTTATGGAAAAAAACCCACCACCAGTATTCCCGATCTAGATTAGAAACCCGATCTCCCTGAAGTGGTTCACTGTAATAATTATCTTGGTAACATGCCACCCATCCGATACACACATGTTCACTGTACCAGCCCATAGTCAGATGGGTACCTATTATTATTAAACTATAAAAATCTAGCATATCACGTTATTTTTACAAACTACCTACTTCAAACTTTTCAATTAAATAATAAAAACCTGTTTTTTTTGGTAGGGGTGGTGTTCATTGACGTTATTTTAATGGAGAAAACTAATATATATTTTATACTCGTCCAGAATGTTGCCATGTCATGAAAGTTGTTAAATGACATTCTGATTTTTATTATATTTTTTCTGGTCATTAATGTGGGACAAGATTGACACACTAGCACGAATAATTCTTAACGAGTAATATTTTCCACATACCTATTTAAATTTTCTACCTCCACCATTCAAACATTTCCTGATGGTTTACAAAGTTACTCGATTTACTTATGTGTGAATTCAAACAGCACTTTATGACAATTGCTACTTTAAAATCTTTGATTTAATTATTTTCTTAAAGAAAAAGCTATTCATTGTGTGTAAAAGGTTTAAGGAAAATGCCTAAAACTCAATCCCAGTAGGCCTACACATTTGCAGGTTCATTTGATAAGGCTGGGATGAATGGAGATTGTTGCTATAGTACGATTTTGGTAGGAAGAACAGTAGAAGTTAGTTACTAAAGTTACTAAAACAAGTTTAATATTTTCATACATCGTCATATTATCTGCAGTTGTCACGTTTGATAAATATAATCAATACTTATCAATTAAAACAATATAGTAAAATGCTATCAAAGTTGGCTGTAAAACAATATGTTTGAATTTTCTCTACTGTTCTTCCTACCAAAATCAGGGTATAGCACTAGCCCGATCAAAAACATCAACCACCCACGCAGTTCTACCTCGCAATAACATTAGTTACATTACCGTAAGATCAGTAAAATAATACATTAAAATAAAATAATTTGGTAATGGAAGTATTTTACGGCAAACTAAGTGAGAGCGGATAAAAGCAAGTGTTTTAGGTTGGCTAGTAGCAGCGAGACGCCCATGAGAAATACATTGTGTTATCCTTCCCAGCTTTTCTTCAGCTGGACCTGCAAATGACTAAAACAAATATAATCTGCACTCCCCATACATACTTAATCTTGTGGATACGACTTAGCATCAAACCGTTGTCCTTTAGGATGTTTTGTGTGTCTAAAGATCTTCAACGCTGTTGTAATTATTCATTATTTACGAATCATTGTTTTTGAATCGATACAACGAACGATAAGACGCGTGCAGTCTTTCTCGTTAAGTTTTTATTTAGGAAAAACTCGCGCAATCATTAAAGTTGGTTTTAAATGTCTTGAACGAAATGTTGGAATTATGTAGTCTATTTTACTGTTTAGTGTAATCTATCCAAGCTTTAAGTTGTCATGATCCTCGTGCACTTATATAAATTACACTCCCTGTAGTTAAAATAATCTTCCTTCTATTATAAACGTGTTGTATTGTTGTACTGTTATAGCTCGAACAAGTTGGAAACGAGGGAATCCCCTTCATTTGAATTTTTTTTCAAATATGTCGTTAAGGTTGGAATTCTATCCAAACCTGACATAAAATTGTTTGTTTTTGGATTCATCTTCCTGACACTCTGAATTACGGAAAAGTTAATTTCTTAACAAATACAAATGGCAGCGTTTCATCAACGTATGCATTCTTTTTAAGTTATGAGTTATATTTTTAGTTTCAACGCCCATTAGTTAAATCCATAAAGGCTAACTACCCAAAATATTTGAGTTCGCGTTCTTATTGATTTACAGTGCTATAATAGACTGGCACAAATTTAACCTTGACTCGTGGGTCTTCGGGACGACGTAAGACTAGTCGCGCGATGACGTCACTCCCGGAAACTTCACGCGCTGCTTTCTCACTTGTGTTTATCTAGGTTGGGTCTTGCACGTGTCCCGTATTGTCGGCAGAAGATGCGCTCCTACAGTAGCCCTGTGGCTTCTTTGGTGCTGACTGACAGCTCACAGCTGACTTCTGACAGTCAACATTTAGGTATATACCTGAATTTTGACTGTCAAAAGTGACAGCTGCTAAACACATGTTTTTGCAGATCATATGGTTCAGCGTAGGGATACATAATTTGGTCTGGGAACTTTTCAAAGCCGTCAGCTGTCAGTCAGCACCAAAGAAGTCATGGGGCTACTGTACATACAAACTATAGGATTTTAATATTTCACCTCCAGGCCGAGCTTCACTGATGACGTCGGATTGTGTGATGTAGCTTGCGTGACGCGACTGTTTGTCATTTCTAGATATGTGGACTGGCCAGGGTGTCAACTTACCGTAACTATGGGCCCCTTAAATAAAACATTAGATAATATGATTTAAAAAAAGGTTTATGCCTTTTCAGTAGCTTGAAAATATAATAGAAGTTCCCATATTACTGTATGCAACTAAAATTTATGGTGTATTACTATTTTAATAGTAAGTATATTTCGTAGTAAAAGAAATATATATTATTTAAGTTATCAATTATTGCGAGCGAAGCCGCGATGGGTAAAAGCTAGTACTACTATAAATGAAAAGTGTATTTGCAAGCTAACCGAAAACAAAAAATCGTAAAACGAATCCTTGTGCCCAGTTTTAATTATCAGGCCTAAAACTTAAAATAGCGAGATAATTAAAATTATACAACTCCAAGGGAAACAGGCGTACATAGTCGCCAATTTCGTTGAGAATATCTATTCGAGTGAAAGTTCTAACAAAAAATAAGCAAGAAATATGAGAAATACATAATAAACACTTCCTCTGCTTAAACAGTCCGTTTATCTTAGGAAGGGTCTTCTGAATTTATAAAAGTCACGAGTTACTTTCTCGAATTCATACGCCAATTTATGTGATCTGCAGCGGCAACTTTTTATATATAATATTTATACCCATAAAATAATAATAATGTAACTTACAGTAAAATGTTTTCAATATTGAGAGTAAAAAATTTGTTTGGCGTTTACATTGGAAACTGGGCTACCAACTTGCACACACTTTTCCGTGGTAGTTGTTTTGCTATTAATATCCACAGTTGGCAGTCCACCCGACATATTGACTTGTACTGATTATGTACGAAAACCTCGCTCACATATGCAGGGCACTATAGTGTTATCCGCTCAGATACTGCCTGGGTTCAAACTAGTGTCGCTATAGTTCACGGCGTTAGCAAAATTCATCTCTCTTTATTTGGCACACAAATTGAATATATAATAATGAATCTCATGGACGGAGGTTTCGAAACTATAAGGACGTCTTACGGTGTAAAGACGTCATCAGGAGTTCCCGTCATCGTTATGGTAGAAAGCGAGTTTGTGACGCAATCCTTAGGCGCTTCTCAGAAACTGGATGCTAATGAGGTGGACTTATAAAAATAATGTGTCATGACGACATTAAATAAGGTTATAAGGGAATATTTAAAACGAGGATCTTCTTGTCTGAAATCACAGCATTCTAAAGTACTTAGAATCTTTATTCCCTGAGGATAATCAATCAAATCAAAAAATATGGCTGGTCCTTCCCAGACAAATTTTTGAAAAGTGAAGTTTTTTTAAAGTTTGATATAAGGCCATCTTTAAGATTTATATTTTAATAAAATGGGGGGGGGCAGGTTCTTGAACCCAATAACCTCCCCTCCTCCTGCATTACGCCCATGAATAACACCAGTAAATGTTATCGATATAACAAAAAAAAAGTATTTTCTAAAAGGCTCTACCTATAACAATTTGGCTGTAGTTACTCTCTCTCTGGCAAATTAAACTTTATTGGACAGTGGACACGACTAACCAGACCTTGCGATGTGGCTCCCACCTAATATTGTGCAACAGAGCCAGTCGGAAACTTCTGTGCTAGCGGGCCAAGGCCCCTGACATTGAAACCAATTATTATTGTAGGCCGAGGTTTAATTGGCCTTTACCTAACTTAAAGACAACTTGAAGGGCGGGCTCCTTTTAATTTTCTATTTTAATTTTTTTTTTGCTGGGAAACTATTGTGCTTTTTGAAACTAAGTCTTAAAAAAATATTTTTATGGGCCGTCCACAATTTTGTATTTTCACATTAAAAAGTTACATATCTTTGATGAAGTTTCTTTGCTTCGGTAGAAAAATTTCAATTAAATCGTCGATACAACCCAACAATATTTTATTCTAAAATTAATTAAACTATGAATAATTGTAAGTTCTAGAAAACAGCAATTTTCTTGTAAAATCAAACAAAACATTAGCGTTCAAATTAAAATCAAAACGTGTAGGCACCGGTTACTTGAAGGGAAACAATCTCGCTCATTATATTTCTAATGGCTGTTAAAGCATCAACACCACTAATTATATTTGATGAAGGCTATATTTGTGATTCTAACCATTATACTTTGATCACCGAAATTTGACATTTCGTGTTAAAAGTAGTTGAAAGGGAGCAAATTACACTTTTTATACATGAACATAAAACTATTGATATAAAAGCCTCATTTTAAAATAACAAACCACCAGTGCAGTGTTTCTTACACAATTGTATGTCGGAACTGTCAGACCCGCTTGTCGGCAGGATATGGAACATTGTCCATCTCTTGCGTTTATGTTGTTAGCCAACGCCAATAAACAAACAAATATCGATATACTACTAAAATCAAATAATATGAAATTATTTGGAGTATGACAATAGCAATATAGTAATTAATACAGGAGTTTCAATTAAAATCATATATATTTAACCATTTAAATATTTTTAAATGTTTACTTCTTATTTGAAAACATTAATATGAAATTGACTTTTATAGTCATCTTTGATGTTTGTTTCTTTAGGTTGAAATTAAATCTTACAACTTTTCATTGTAGACAGTCTATTTTGTATTTAATAGAAGCGTAATTACGAGTTCGTTTGCGATTGCGTGGTTGCGACTTGCAAGTCTGACAAGCAGGTATGTTGGTTGTAGACAGGCCATACAAATACATTGTTGGAATAATTTTTATTGGCTTATTGAGCGGGCGGAAACGTTGAAAACTTGTGAAATCATATTAGGCCTACTATAAGTTTAATATAGCTTGAGCAATATGCATATTTGAAAGGAGTGAGAAGTGGTTACATCTTAAATTAATAATAGGATACATTGGTTGTAATAACAAATATTTACACATGAAATACATGTGTAAGAAAGTAAGTACAAATATTTTGTGGGTCTATTAAAATTCAAACCCAAATTGGTTTCAGCCTTGTCCGTCTTCCTCCACATTGACACATTATTGTTTAAGTTAGCCAATTGTGATTTCTTTCTTCACTTTTGACAACATGGTCTTAATATTATAGCTATGTATGAAATTAATTGGTTTATTTGACTTATTTCAATAGTCAACTTATAAAACTTATAAACTCTAACTCTATATGGTTCTAAACCTCCTTAATACTTTATTTTTAATAACAATGTTTGAGAACTTTATATTAATTTTTGTGGTCTATGACTATCCCATGACTTACACACTAACTTAACTTAGAATATCATAAAATGTAGTCTACATCAACTTTTAATATGCTAGTAACAAGATAAATCCAATTATAATTTTAAAAACGCTAAAGTGTTTAGCTCTTTTTGATTTTTATCTAAGGGTCCCATGTCCTTGACAACTATGAAAACATGGTCTAATGTGGGAATGGTTGGGTTATTGTTACAGTACCTGGACATCGGGGAGGATATGAATGTTCCCGATGACTTCACGCAGAGTGAGATGTTGACTGGCATGTGGTGGCGCCACCTGGTTTCAGGTGGTGTGGCTGGCGCAGTGTCGAGGACTTGCACCGCTCCGTTGGACAGACTCAAGGTGTATCTGCAGGTGAGAAAAACACTGAACAGTTTGATGTTAAATAAAAAAAGGTCACATGTCTTTAAAGTGTGATTTCAAAAATTAACAAATTCACTGAAGCTAGTATTTGCGGTAGCCTAACAATGTACTCCAATAAATGGTGTATTTTTAGTGATACAACTTGAGTATTTGTTATTAAAATCTTGTAAATTTCATCTTAAACTTATTAAAACCCTTAGTCAGCTCTGAATATTAAAGAATAAAGAATTAATCCCATATACAGTGATAAAATGTTGACACATTGTATTTCTAAAACACAGAGTAGCAGTCTTATTTTCAACATTGCAATAACTTTTATTTTGTATTTCTATTTAGAGGTAAATATATAAATAACAATGTAAGTTTTTTTATATAAGTAAAGATGGATCACATACCTAGATATTGTTAAATAAATATTAGGATTTCAGCATAAATTCTTAAAATGAAAATGTGTTGTTAAGTATTGTAAAGATTCTAACTTGAATTTAAATGGTCGGCTACAGTGAGTTCTATGAGTAAAATTGTGGCTAAAATTCTTCTACATTTAACTTTGACTCTTGTCACGATAATTCAGGAAAAGTAGGTGAGCTGGTTCTTACTTGGTTGTCAAAATATTCTTTGGTTGAGGGTAGTAAGTTTCATGTAACAAGGAAACTTTTATCGCTTGTCAGAATGTTTGGAATAAAATTTTAATAGGCTTGTGCAGTAGGTACATTTTTTTTCTGCACTTTCAGGCAGAAGAAAACAAAACAATGTCCGCCAGTTATATAAAAAAAAGTATAGTTTTGATGTGGTGAATTCTGATTTAACTAAACAAATTTGACCCTTAGAGCAAATATATTATACATATTTTTTAAATTTCACACACATATTCTAAAAAAGCTCCATGGTGTAAACACTAGGACTATCTATACAGACCAAGTGGCTACCTTATGTTAGTGAAGACACTGCCAACATTTGTGGACAAAGGGTGTCATGTGGTCAACTTAACAAACCCTCAAGCCGTTAATTTCGGTTATTTAAACGGGAGCCGCTACTTCTTTATTCAAGTAGCTTCTCATTTATCCTCCCAGACAAAAAAATTCTGGAAATGCCAGGGGTTGTACCTGGGCTTTGTAGCCAGGAGCTCTGACCTTTGGATCACAACAATCCCCAAGTGTTAAGAGATTTAAAATTTCTACAATGAGTAGTTACGTATTTTAATGTGATAATTAAAAGTTTGTAAAAATAATTCTTGCAAAATGTTGATGTATCTACCAATGACATGTTTTTTATGCCAGTAAATGATGAGTATGGCCTCCTGTTTAGGTTCATGGCACCAAGACAACGGGCATCAGGCACTGCTGGACGCACCTGTTCCAAGAGGGCGGCATATGGAGTTTCTGGCGGGGGAATGGCATCAACGTGCTCAAGATAGCACCAGAGTCCGCCATCAAGTTTATGGCATATGAGCAGGCCAAGAGGCTTATAAGGGGCAGCAACACACGTGAGCTGTCCATATACGAGAGGTTCGTGGCGGGCTCGCTGGCTGGGGGAATCAGCCAGACCATCATTTACCCTCTAGAGGTGAACATCTAGCTATGCAGCGAGTTTCTATCTTGGTGTTGTTTATCATAGATTATTGTTATACAATAGCATCAGTAATTTTTCCCAAATCTGAGTGAAAGACATCTGCCAGTATAACAAACTGTTTTTAAAGATAAAGAACAACTTATAAAAATTTCAACAAATTATAATTAGGAAAAAACATTTTGGATTTAAATATCTCTGGAATATCCTGAAATAAGGAATCAAACTTTGAATATTTTTTGATGATGAACTTTTTGTTCAAATAAGTACCTAGATGATTGTGAAATTTATTTTTTCTTTAAATCATTATTCTAATAGTAAGTCCTAAAATACTAATAGAATTTAACTGTCATTGTTGAATGATAATAATTTTAGTATAAACATTTTTATGATGGATTCAGCTTGTATTTTTTCAGGTTCAAGGTTTTCTTTGTTCTAAAAAGTTTGGGAAACTCTGCTTTAAAGTGCAATTGAGATTTTAAAAAAATATTATGATGGATTCAGATTGTATTTTTTCAGGTTCAAGGTTTTTCTTTGTTCTAAAAAGTTTGGGAAACTCTGCTTTAAAGTGCAATTGAGATTTTAAAAAAATATGAATTTGTTTTATTGCTCAGGTACTCTTAAAAACTATAAGATTGACTTAACCATATTACAGATCATTAATTTAGCACATAACTAAATTTAATCACCGTCCTCAACATGAACTGTTTCCAACATTTAGCGGGGTCAGTTTGGTAAACTTCCTCTTTCTTTCTACCATTTTACCTTCCTTACTCTTGTCCATTCTTCTCCTTTCACTGGTGACCTGGCGGTCTAGGGGTAAGGTGTCAGACTTCTGTGCTGGGGTCCGGGGTTCAATCCTCGGTCCCGGCACAGATTTACCCTACCATTACACATTAGCGTAAGTGCGTACAACCCGAACGGGTAGTAAGACGCGGTGCTAATAATAATAATAATAATTCTCCTTTCACTCATATGCTTTTTGTTACCTACTTTTCCCCATTTCTTTCTTTGTCTTCCTTTCAGTTTTCCCCCTCCAAATTTCAACTACCATCATTCTCCTTGGGAATATTCTCTTTTACATCTTCATTACATGATTATACCATCTCACCCTCTCTTCCTCTACTATCTCATGTTCCTCACAAACTCCATTCCCATGGCCTCCATTTTCCTGGTCTCTGTGACATTCCATGTCCACGTTTCTGCTACGTATGTAGATATGGATACAACTCTTTATAGGTATTAATGTGTTCATGCTTGTTCATTCCTTGTTTTGACACGAGTTTGCTCTTGTCAGGTCATGAAGACTAGGCTCGCTCTCCGTAAGACTGGCCAGTACAAGAGCATAGTGGATGCAGCTAGAAGTATGTATGGCAAGGGAGGCCTCCAAAGTTTCTACAGGGGCTATGTGCCAAACCTCCTTGGAATCATACCTTACGCTGGCATCGACCTTGCTGTGTATGAGGTAAGGCCATCTGTATACTTTTCTACACTTCCATCTGGCAATATAATAGTTTTATTTAAATCAATAAAAACATTAACTCTCGTTTGTAATGCCCAAGTTTAATTCTCATCACAAGTGGGTTAAATGAAGTTCAATAATTTATATGTCATATAATTTTCTTGGCTTTACCTTATTCTTTCACAACTGTTCAATGGATATCATGTTTAAGGTCTTAAGGTGGGAGAAATGGGACATGAGTTTAGGCAATTATTTTCGCAGTTTTTATTAAAAAAAAATTAGTTGGACATACAAATATAATAGTCCTGCTTCAGTAGATATGTTAATTTAATTTTATACAATTAATCTCGGCAGTTCTAAAATATTCGTCATTAGCTTCGCGCAAATTGGAAATTATAAATTATTTAAAAAAGGAGAGAAAGTCTAGTTCAAATTATTATGTGTGAAAAATAGGAATGGTAATTTCAGACCTTCAAATGCTTATGGATATTTAATATAAAGATTATATATGTATAAATTATTTTTAAAGTTTAGAGTTGGGTTTTAAATCTCTTACTATGTATATTTGGTTCAGCCCCATCATAATTATTGGACAAACTCAACAACCAGACCTCATACCATTACCGAATGTTTTAATGATATGAATGCATATAAAAATGCATAAACAAATATTTTCTACTGTTAAACATATTTATACCCACTTTTGTGACCCAATGCTATACGGAGTCACGCTTGTGTTAGACTGGCCTGCTAATGACGGGGAGGCTTCCCATCACGGTCAGGTCTACTGAGGGTGGTTTTTTCTTAAATGACTTCCTACACTCCTTCCTCATCCTTATACCCCATTAAATTTATCATATATTATCATATATGTGTATAACTTTAACTGGAAGTAAGACACTGCGATATATTAAAAAATATATAATTATTCTTTTTGTTTATTTTTCTCATGATTTTAATTTAAGATTCGGATTATTAAAATTATGTATATGACCCATCTCTAGTAAATATATTAAACTAAACATATCTACTCAAACAATGTTTTATCAAATTTGCTAAGAAAATTGTTTTTTAAGGAAAAAACTGTAAAAATACTTATCTTTGTATGTGTTCTTTTCTTTTACACCTTAAAACCAATTGAATGGTTTAATAATGCCACCATAATGTTACCATGTTTCAGACCTTGAAGAACAGTTACTTAAGGCAGCACAGCGACGACAATCAAACACCCAGTGTGCTACTCCTGCTAACATGTGGGACAATCTCTAGCACATGTGGGCAGGTGTGCAGCTACCCCTTAGCCTTGGTGCGCACCAGGTTACAAGCGCAAGGTAAGATATATTGACTGGCTCATGGGTCTGAAAAGTAGAAGTGTTATTCGATTAAAGATGTGTTTAAAGTCCTTTTTTTATCATATCATAATCATCATTTACTGCTTCCGGGGTCAGTTTTGTAAAATGTCTTCATTTTCTTTTCTCTTTCCACCATTATTACTCCTCTAATCATTTCCATTCTTCTCCTCTCACTCGCACACTTGAAGTTATCTGCTTCTCCAATCTCTTTCTTGGTCTTCCTTTATTTTGTCCTACATACTTTTTCTCCGTCATTCGCGTTGGTAGTCTCTCCTTTTCTATCATTACATGCTCATACCATCTCAGCCTTGCTTCCTCTACTATATAATGCACTCGTTGTACTCTAAATATTTCACAGATATCTTCATTCATAATCCTATTTCTTCTTGTGACATCTAATGTTCCTTTAAGTTTATGAATAGCCCAAACAACTAGTAAGATGTGTTTGGTGATGTCGAAGGGCTGCGGAACCCTGGTAGATATATTTATAAGTTATACATATAACTTGGCTGGTCTCTTGGTCTATTGATCAAAGTTCCTGGTTACCAATCTTCAGTTCCCGAGCTCGATTCTCATTAATACCATATGTATTTTTCCCCGAAGGGAAATTGTTTCTATAAGGGCATTGTGGTCTGGTTGTCTATAATTAGGCTAAAGTTAGGTTTGAGACCTCTAGCACACACAATCATTATTATATCATATCATCGGGCCAACATGGTGGCCCGACCTCTGAATACGGCTACACATCCACCACCGCTTGTAGAAGGCCGGGAATGTCTATCCGACAAATTCTCTTGGCATGGTAGGAAAGAGGATTGAGAAGGCAATAAACAACAATAACTAACATTAAAATTAGGAATGGGACCTCCTTGAATCCTTAAAGATATTTGAGAATCAAGGATTCGAGACTCTATCCTTAAAAAGAATATAAAAAATCAACAATTCAAGTGAAAATTGTTTTATGGCTCTAATACTGCTTATTGTTGGCTTATAACCAATTATAATTATAGAATGAACTTATCAACCAAGCCCCAGACCAGTAATTTAACACTAAACTTATGTATGAATGTTACAATGAAAGTATTATAAGGAACTCATTTACTGAGGGTCATCATTTTTTAAACGATTCATATTTGGATTAAAGATTCAGGATTCAAAGTTAAATTAAAGATTTAGCTTCGTAAAATATTGGATTTGACCCAACTGTAATGAAAAGCTGGTGGAAACAGTATAGTAATGTAAGTTAAGAAAGCCAGCCTGAAAGAAAGTATCAACATAGTTTTGTGTATAGCTAATACATTTACTGCTTTAAAAAAATGTGTAAAACATGTGAGACTGGCACTTTGTCAGATATACTTGCAAAATATGTATTCTTTATGATTTATAATGTCACCAGACTAATTCAAATTTATTTGTTAATTTTACCTCTCTCCTAGTAGTAACAACGACCGGACAAACGGACTGCACAATGACCAGTCTGATTCGCAACATTATACAGAGGGAAGGTTTCTTGGGACTCTACCGAGGAATCACTCCCAACTTCCTGAAGGTGGCGCCGGCGGTCAGCATCAGCTACGTTGTCTACGAGCGGTGTCGCCAAGCCTTGGGTGTCAACATGACGTGATGACGGCAGTTGGTTAGGCATATGAATCGACGTACTTCCTGGTGCTGTAGCATGTGGGCTCGAAGAGGGGTAGAGTGGGAGGCTTTGCGAACTGCATTTCTACGCACGGTCTGTTATTTATTTTTGCACAAAAGAAGGTCTCCTCCATGGGCGCTGCTTGAACTGTACCGTTCTCTGCTCTGCGGCTGGGCTGAGGCGGACATGTTTCCAAGAAACGTGAAGGGTAGAATAAGCTCGTGTCATCGTGGCTTGGTTGTGTTGGTACGCATGGTGCTGAGGAATTGAACTAGACTTTAAATATTTATTTTACTGAAGAGATTGCTAGAGTTGTCTCTTGTGGAGCTGTGATTTTTTTTATTACAATTCGTTTTGAGAGAAAAAGCCAAATTGTCTGATGGTATTAGCTCTGTACATATCTATTTATGCTCTACATTATGTGGAGCACTTTCTTGTGATTATATTTAAACGTGTTTTTTTAATCTAATTTATTTCAGCCTATCAATATCTATTCAAAGATTTTGTGGTCATTGCTATGAATTTTACAGTATTTATAATAATCCAAGCATTGCTGAAACACTGCACTAGAATATTACTCTTTTATAATTTAGTGCACTTGTCATAAGAACATTCCATATTATTTGTATTTAAGCTTTTGCAAAGTACACTTTTTATTTAAAAGCAAATTCGAATCGGGTATATGAAATATTCTCAAAACCGAATCAAATATTGAAAGAAAAAAAAATTGATTGCTATACGACAAAACAATCTATATAGTTATACAACTTTATTCACTAAAATCTCGTCAAAAATGTTTTTACTGTGCAGTTGTTCATAACAATTCATTTTAATCTGATAATTCAAGTTATTACTATATACAATTTAATTACCTTTGATCTTTTGTATTAAGATTAATCTTTAATGTATTATGTTAGGAAGAAGGTACAGGAAAGGTGTTTAGAAACACATGTCCAATGGCAGCAATGGAAGGTGTGAATTGTGTTCTTTAGTTGAAGCTGTTTAGAAGCTTTGCAGACCTATATTCGTATTCATTTGTTTTATTTATTGTCTTTTTTTTTTCTTTTTTTCTATTAACACAAATTAATTTTGTTCTTTTAAGTCATTATTATATGCATTCTTACCTATTGTCGAGTTACTTTTTAACTGTTTATTCCTAGCACTTGTCATATGAAGATGGATGTAAGCTATTACTGCACAAACTTGATAAAAACAGGGTTTATCTAAAGCTGTCTATTAATATAGATGGATTGTTACAAAAAGAGCTTTATAAAACAGCTTTGAAATTTTTACTTTCACGTGTTCACTAAACAACCCTTTTGTCAACGTTGGCATTCAATTTTTAAAAGCCTCAACAAAACAACTTAGATTTCACTTTGAATATTCGTCAGCTTAGATTTTGCTTCAAAAGTGAAATTTCAATTCAACAATCATGAAGCATCGCCAATAAAAGGATTTTAAAGTTAAGAGGCATATTTATGTTAAATCTTTGTCACTGTACGATCACAAATTAATGTTTACATGACAAAAATCCAATATAATTGATGAACATATTTTCATACATTGACTTAGTTTATTACAATGAAGAGCAAAAACTATTAATCATGTTTGCAATATTAAACTTTTTTAACTATTCTATTTTCGATTAGGCTTCGAGAATATCTTATATTATTCGATCTGACTTGTCTTTGAATCGAAAAGTATACTGTGTACACCCATAAACACTTTTGAATTTGATATGATTAGTTCCAGATTAATACATTAATCAAACACAAGGGGAAATAACAATATAGCTATAAAAATTAAAATCCTACTCATGCACACATAAATCTTGTACAGGCAGCTCTCTGACCTATGTCTGGTGGTGCCTTAAATGGCTAAATACACCCTTCAAAAACCTCCCAACATGCATTAGATATTACCACTACCCCATATTAAAATAAAATGCCAGTTATAGTTTCATAACTCACATCTTCAGAAAATAAATAATTTGGAAATTTACGTTTGAATTTTCAACATCCACCCACTGGTTGAAATTTCTATTTTAACACCCAACATTCCGTCTTAATTATTGTCCATTATTCATTAAAATTGTCTATAAATAATTTTGGTAACGGTGAGAGACTCAAATCTTATGGTATTCTTGAGATTTGAGACTTGTAAAAATATCGAAAAGTATCTTGAAGTATTATGAAGACCTTCACTTCTAATAACAGTTCTATGCAATTTGTGAAAGGAATTATATTAAGTTGTATAGTTGAAAGAATTACAAAATATCAAAGAACCAAATTATATAAATATAATTAATTTACATAAAAAGTGTTCTCTTTGTTTATAACGTAATCAACATGACAAGCAAAATAGAATTTGTCAGGGGCACTAGTCCTTAAACAACTTTTATCTACTGTGGAAAGTCAGGGGAAAAATAAATCAGGGATATGACAATTCATGTCACACTTCTGTTTCATCAGAAATTGTAAAGGCGGAGAAGGAAGGTGAAAGTGAAAGTAGTGTAGTTTCTCGAAGAAACCCTAACACTTTTGTTATGAAAGATGATATAACTAAGGTGGAAGTCCTTTGGGTTTTGTATCCCTACGCCGAACCATATGATATGCAAAGACATGTGTTTATCATCTGTCACGTCTGACAGTCAAAGTTTAGGTATATACCTAAATGTTGACTGTCAGCTGTGAGCTGTCAGTCAGCACCAAAGAAGTCACGGGGCTACTGTATATGTTATGTTGAGTTTACATTTGGCACATCAGGTTCGATAAAATGGAAATTTTTGCGTTTATGGGCAGTAAGCACCACTTCATTGTTTTTTATCAACAATTTCAGCAAAGTGCCAACAAAGTTGCAATCTCTTCTGCAACTGCCTGGGGTTTTCACGATAGTTGCACTTATATTATTTCTTTGATGTTTTGAAATTTTTATTTTTCGCACAACCATGGCTTTGGTTTTGACCATTTTTAGCATTTTGATTTGTATTGTTTGTATATGATGATTTGTTTTTATTTACATTTCGTCCTGCGTAAGATTTTACATAGAAAAGCGCCCGTGCCCTCCAAGTCCATTTTCTTTTCTTGCACTTTTCTCTTTGAGAAGTTTTACTTTCAACGACTCTCTATCTGACAGGTCATTTCTAGCTTCAATTGCACAACAAAACTTATCGTCGCTATCTGGCACACTATACACTAACACTATAATTAATATTTCTTCAGAGAGGCAAACATCCATTTCGTTGAGTTTATCAATGTGTTGAGGAAGTTTGTGAGGTGATCTGCCATGATTTCCCCCTCGTTCATTTTTGTGGACAAAAGCTTTTTCAGAAGATTTGCTTTTCTAGCGGGTCCCTTTGACTGATAAACTAGTCTTGGTTTTTGCAATACCTCATGGGATGTTTCGGAATGTCTCGGTGACAAAGCTCTGCAGGACTCGCAGCCAAGACAATGTCGGCTTCGTCTTAAACAGCTATGAGCAGGACATTTGGCAATGGTTGCCGCATTGGCACCCTCCTTTATAGCCGACCTGAGAATAGTTCCATTTAAGTATTCCCAGTGGTCATTCTTTGTTCAATTTGTTGTATCTATATGTCGTAATTGTGTTTTCCTAGTTTTTCAATGTTCATTGAGAATCCGGATGCAATCTAAATTTCTTGGAAAACTTCAGATTTCAAGCGTTAAACATTATATTACTTCTGATCACCCTATCACTTTAAACACACCGATAAATTATTTTACTATGCAACATAAAAAGTTGTTACAGCGCTCTGGACCCATAATATGTTGGTTTTATTTATTAAACAACGCTTTTGGTTTAATTGATTAAAACAACACTTTTTATCTTGCATAAAAATAACAAACTTTTATTGTTATGATAACACAGATCAATAGAATTCATGTTTGATAATGAAACAAAGAGAATGTTTATTTACAATACACAACAAATATTTCCAGGTAGTTAAAGCTTTTTGCTGGCCATTACATTTGCGCATGTCTTTGGTATTATTTTTGAAATGTGATTCTTATATAAGTTTTATTCGGACCACTAAATAGTATACTAATCTTTTATCCTCATTAAAAAAAACTTGTATCATATAAAAAAAATGTGTTAGACAAACTTTCATGATTAGTGGAACCATCTGGATGGTGCAGTACACACTTCAGTGGGACACAAGCAAATAAAATAAGTAATATATAACGCTAATAAGAGTAAAACATACATTTTTCAAACATTTACTTGAAATTATTATGAAAGTACAACAATATAGTATTATAATTTTACTAATAGGGTTATTGAGATAACTAAGGAGGCTTTACTGCCACAATTTTTTGTAACTCAGATTAGGGCCTATGTCCTTTTATGTTTCTTTAAAAAAAACACGAAGATTGGCAGGCCTAAATACGGTGGGCTGGACCTTACTTATCTAAGAAATATGTGTGTGTTTGATTTAAAAAAAAGTCTTTATGTAGCTTAGTAACAATAATAATTATTAATGTTAAATCATGAAAAGTGAGGAAAATCTGAAAAATGAAACTTTCTCCTAAGTCTTAGCTAAAAAAAAAGATAAATTTGGCTTGATCTACTATCTACCTTTCCTATACCTTCTTCCAAATATAATACTACTATAATATATGTAATACTTGAGGTGTCTTCACGTAAACACATATTGTTAAAACTTAAAAGATTGATTGCCACACTTTGTTAGTGTGCAGGAACTAAACTAAACCGTATTAATCAGAACACGGTCGGAATAAAAAAAAGTATCTAAATACACTTCCAAAATGGCAAGGAAGATGCAAATCGGCATTGTGTTATGGTGATTAACTAAATAGTTGTATTACGCTATAGCAAAGCACACAAGTAATATAGAAAGTCTGGAAATTATTTATTCATGATTACTATTGCATACTTTGGGAGGAACACAATAACATTTTGAGTTCATAAAATTCATTATAAAGTTGTCATGTTCTTCCCAAATAATTGACATGCTTTGTGCTGGAAGAAAGGAAAACATTTTAACTATATGATGTTGAATTTTCAGGTCTTATTTCTTTCACTTTTTACAGATGGGCAAACTTCTCGTGTTACATTTAATAATCGGTTTATTATTCTTTGTCATCTATCTCACTGCCGATTATCTAGGAAACTAGATACATAAGCCAAAAATATTATCAAAGTGCATTTTATAAAAGTGAAACTTGTATCACTTCAATAGTGTCTATGTTTTAAAATTAATTATTTTTCAATTTTGTTGTAATTTTTTAAAACATGGTAAAGCTATTGAACTAATCTCCATCCCACTGTTTTTTTAAGTATAAAACAGAAAACTGCACCGCTAGTTTGAGTTGTATTAGATGCGTATAAGGTATTTTCCTGGATGTCTGATAGTATCTTATTGAATTAGTTTTTCCACTTAATTTAATTTCCATCCAATCAATAATGTTAATTCATATGAAAACAGTATTTTTCTGTAATATAATCCTCTTTCTTTAACAAAATTTGTTGTTGTTAAAACTTACCATTCTTCCAAGTGTGTATACAAATACTACTGTCTTGCCTATTTAAATGTCATGTTTATGTACATGTAAAACATGTTTTTTTAAAATAATATATAGCTAAGAATTAAAAAAAATTGAATGTATGCTACATTTAGACTAAAATATATTTCATTCAATAGTATATTCTTTATGAAAGTTATGCATCTGATTTGTAATAAGTTAAATTGGAAAATCGCATCAAGAAGTTTAAACAATGGATCTAATGGTTCCTACTTATAGCTTGCTATAGGAAAGGACACTATAAAAAGATGCAGGCATTTATTATTTTATGATACTCTTAAGACTGTAATCATGTTGAATAATCCTATTATCTTTTTAATCTATGTTGAAATATTTTTGACTCAATCTGTGGAATTTCCTCATGTAATGTTTACAAATACATAGCAGATTTGTTTCATTTGTATGAAATATTAAGGTTTTTTCATTAAAGTTTCCCTCTTTAGGGACTGATTACTTTTTTGTTAGATTATTTTAACCTCTTGAAATCCTTAATAACACTTGACCTCAATCGCAATTTCAAGATATTGTACCTTTCCCAGCTCTACCAACTTTATAGCTTTACCAGGCCTTATCCTCCTCATTCAATTCCTATATGTCCTCTTCCTTGCCCCCATACAAAGTCATTGGCAAACATGACTTTCATTCTTTCTTCGCCTCCGAGTTTCCTTACCATTACAAATAGTGGTGAGATAGCACTCCTCTTCACTCCAATTTTTTATTTGAAACTACTCTGTCTATTACCCGCCTCGGTAGCGTAGTTGGCTAATGCGCTTGTCGTGTTGAGCTCGACTGCTGAGGACGGGGAGATCGAGGTTCGAATCTCGGTCGGGTGAAATCCTAAATGTTTTTCCACTCTCCCTCTACGCAAATGCGGGTTCACTTCCTCTAATTCATCCTTCCCAATTCCTAGTCCATTAGAGTAATTAGTACTTAAAGCGTATAAACTGAATGAGTAGTAAGACACGGTGCTAAATATTATATTATATTATATTATACTCTGTCCTGACAAGACATCTTGTGAATGTGAGGAATGCCAGGCCTCCACCGTGGTTCGGATTCCACGTTAAACTGTAGGTACTCCATTCCATCTCACAATCACCCTACCATTACACATTAGCGTAAGTGCGTATAGTCCGAACGGGCAGTAAGACGCGGTGCTAATAATATTATACTCTGTCCATTCCTTCTCAGTCAACACAGATCATGTTATCCTAATAGATACCATAATTCTCCCTAGGCAGGTTTTAGCTATTGATTTGGTTACATCTTGGTATCTAGAGTTTACGACCAAGTGGTTCTGATAAATGTAGAACGTGAAAATGATTTTGAGATGTTTTTCTTAAACAGAGATGGTGTAGGTGTGGAGATCTAACAGCTGGTAGGTGAATTTATGTAATCCTACTTAATACTTAAACCCAAAATTGATGGAAAATGAGCTGTTTAATTTTATTTTCTCGGCTCATTGGTCGTAACCAAACTGTCTAGTCTGGTTAGGGAAAGCATTACCAAACCAAGCTATTGTTTCATTTTGGTCATCAACATTTTGTTAACATCGATATCAGGTCAACTACGAAAACATGCCTATTACAACTCCTTTTTACACTGCAGCCTCCATCACTTTGAAGACTTTGTTTCTACAATTTTTTCAAGGTATTTAACATGCACTTTCTGAACCAACTTATTAAATCAGCACACGACTTATAATTCAACTTAAATCTAGACCAGATACAACCCTTGGCCATTAATTCATCACTGAAAAGGTAAATCCACATTTTACCAATGATACATTTTTTGCCCATGGAGCAGAATCCGGGACCCTTAGATGAGTAGACAGACATGCTACAAACTGATCTAAGATGTTGGACTTTATTTCTACCCACACTTATTGCCTTCTCCACATCCATAAATATACTAATACTAGGCTATTTACAAATTCATACCTACTCTCCATCAGCTGCCATGTAGTGAAGATCAAATCTATTGTAGACAGCTGTTCCTCTCATTTTCATTCTCACAGGTTTTTTTCTAAATGGTTTCCCACACAAATGCTTGTACACTTCTAAGCCTTCCGATTAGCATAATCAGTAAACAAGCTTAAATCCCTAACACATAGTGGGGCGCTTTAAACTTAGCGGGAACCAGGTCACGAGAATGACTATAACAAATCATTTTAACTATGAAGCTCATATTCCAATAATAGAAAGCTCGGTTAACATAATGGGTTAACTTTCTCACATGAGTTTAACAATGTTTTCCTTGAATTAAAATTTTGTTATCAATTCTTTAGTTGCCATTGTTTATCATTAAATGAATTAATACCAAATTTAGAAAATGAAACAAAATTTTAAGTACATAATATATATCTACATAGAACTCAAAACTGACTACATCCTAAGGAAGATGCTGTGGGGCATTGGAATATTTACCGGTAAGTCTGTTGATATGTGACCATCTCTGTGGTCTTTTGGTCAGAGGCCCTTAATACAATACCTGGCGCTTCTGTAATCTTTCTGTCTAGGAGTGGTTTTAGAACAGGTTCAAAATCAGACTTGTGAGGTCAAATTTGGAAAACAGATTAACAGCCAAAGGGCTCATGCTGACCTCTTGTCAGCAAATGTTAGCACTGTCATGGCTAATGGCATTGGTCGGTTGTTTAGTATAGCTCTTCATGAGGTGGTGTTATGTGCAGCCACTTTTTAAGTTCTTAGACCAAGCGAATCAAAAGCCGGAGTGATAATGTTTTTGTTGTTGCATAATATTTCTAATTTTTTTTATTAAGAATATCTAAGTTTTCTAAAAAGAGATGTTTAAAGAAAAAATAAAATTAATAAAATCTTTTGTGGTGACATGTTTGACTTTATCTCTTCGTATGTTATATATGTCATTTAATCACTAGCCTGTGTTAAAATAGAGTTCAGTAGTAAAGTAGTCTCTCGGAAACTCAACACTCAATAACTCTGCACGCAAATGTGCACACAGTTGTTGGCACCAGTCATCACAATCCAAGCTCATTCAACTGTATAATCTCCAAGTTTGTTTGTGTAACTGAGTAGAACAGTCGTGCTGCGGTGTTTTTACAACAGTGTGTGTAAGTTTTCCAATCCACTAACGTGTTATTCAAATCAATACAATATTATATGTACAGTATTGTAATGCATTTCTGTATATTACACGCATGTATAATGTATATACACCATTATATTAATTATTAACACATAATATATTGTACTGTACATATATTACTATTACTGTGCTGTAAAATTCTACATTACAGTACCTACAGTAACCCCATGGCTTCTTTGGTGGTGACTGACAGCTTACAGCTGACTTCTAACGTCAACATTTAGGTATATACCTAAATTTAGACTGTCAGAAGTAACATCTGCTAAACACATATCTTTGCACATCATATGGTTCGGCGTAGGAATAAATAATTTGGTCTGGTAGCTTTTCAAAGCTGTCCGCTGTGAGCTGTCAGTCAGCACCAAAGAAGTCATGGGGCTACTGTATAATACTTGATACTGTACTGTGTTGTATCCTTGTTTAGTAAACATGATTCTTATTCAAGGTCATGCTTAAAACTTTACATTTCAATAATTCAACACCATCTCAATCCACATTAGGTCGAGTTTCCTATACTCTATGATAATAAAAATTATTAAATATTAAAATCTGTGCATATTATATACAATTATTTTCTTCCTTTGATATGTTTTAAATATTTGGGTATTAAAATTTGAGTCGAAACAAATACAATTTGACCTTTGACTTAACATGTTGAAGTTATGCTCACTTCTGGTGTTTTTTACTTCCATGATACTTAATTTAATATAAATTATTATATCATAGATTTATTTATTGATAGAGCCTACATATTCTTGGGGTATTTTATTTCATTTCTTTGTTTAGATGAATAGGATTACAAAGTAAAAATGGCGACCAATGGCTAAATTAAACATTTAAAGGAGGATAGAAGTGCAAGGCTTACATGCCAGAAAATTGTAGGCCTCAAAGTTCACAACAAAAAACATAATTATTAAATTTTCGAGGTACACCAGAAGAAGAATGTAGATACACCGAAAATTTAATAATTATGTGTTTTGATTGTGAACTTTGAGGACTACAATTGTCTGGTAAGTGTGTAGGCCTTGCCTTTCTATCCTCCTTTCAATGTTTGATTTAATATAGCCATTTAGGCGGCACTTTTCCTTTGTTAACCTATCATAAGCATTTTCCCTCTTTCATTATCTTCCACCAATTTGTTTCCATTCTTCTTTTCTGTACATTTTCCTTTATTATATTGGTTTTGTCCACTTTGCTATTTTACTGAAGAACGGGGACTGATGTACCTCAAAAATTACATAATCATGAGTTTGGAGTTTTAATTGTGAACTTTGAGGCTTACAATTTTCTGATAGATGTGTAGCATTAGTAGGACTAAGCTTATTCTGTAATGAAATTTCATTTAAACCACAAGTTTAATATTCTTTGAAAAAATCTTATTTAAAAAATTTGAAATTTGAAGAATCCATCCCTAATCTAGTCTGCATGTTTAAACACAATAATTATATATATATAAAATTATCAACTATTTCGGTTTTATTACAGCGAATAAACCTTAGCTTCTTTAGAATAGGAGAAAAGGTTTTTTTAGTATCTGGACTTACTAACCGTTTAAGTTATACTAATTACTTTAATGATGATGAAGGTTGAATTTGGATGAAGTGCACCTGCATTTTGGTTTATTTTATCATTATTTTAAATCAATTAAATAAGAAATCCTAAACTGTATAATATATACAGATTTTTTGGACGACTTTACGATGACCTTGTGAAGTGTTAATATTTATTTTGATATGTATAAAATGATTTGATAGAGAAAGTATTTTCATATAATTGTCAAAGGCAACTCATATTATTATAGCTCTAGAAAAATATGTTACTATTTATGTATAGTAGGCTATAGTAAATATCTTCCACGTATATTTTAAGACAGGTGTGAATGTGATGTTGGTTAGAAATCCTGGTGCAGTTTTTTTCCTTCAAACCTCTAGAGAAGGCTTTATTATGTCATCATTAAAGCCTGGATTTTTAGATAATACTGGCGAACAAAATAAGCACATAAATATGTAATAATGTGAAAATTTGTAACATTGAATAAACTTTTTACCCCCTCTCTCAAAGTGTATACAAATATAAAACAAAATTTAATTTTATGCCTATAACTTTCTGAAGGACTTTTAAAAAAAAGCACTTTTCTAAATGTACACACACACACACACACACACACATACAATAACGTTTTTAAAGAGCTGTATTTCATTATTAGTTGGTTTTACAGCAATTAAATTTCCCATTTATTGAATAATTAGAACAAATGGCATTAAAACTTTTAACTGATTTTAGAAATCATACAAAACTACAAACTTTATATGAAACTTCCACTGTAATTTTATGTAATTTCTTCGAAAATATTATGTAGAATTCCGTAAGGTATATAAAATCAAAACTGAAAATAAAGTTCATAACCTCCTCATTTGCCAACACTTTGCTTTCCATATTTAAAACAGGTCATATTAAAATATGTAATTACATAAAAATTATCGTTCTAGTCATCATCAGTAGCAGTTTTCAACCTGTGGCCAGGTCAGTATTTGTAAAATTACTATGTACCTGTCTATAAACTAAGTATGCACATACAGGGAAGATGGAGTCGGATAATGCATGACACCATATCACAATCTTATCGGGCAAAGTTCTGTGTTAGTAAACCCGACTGTGTGAACCTTTGAACAAATAACGATCGACTCATCAACTATGATCATCAAGCTTGGCGCACACATTTCATTAAAAGGGTTAAATAGGCTCTAAAATTAATAACACCTTTTAAATAGGGGAGGGGGTTGTGTGCATAATATTGTGACATAATATTAGAAGGCTGTATGTGTATGGACATGTAATGAGGACGTTGGACTACTTGGGATATTATATAAAGCAAGGGTTGGATGGTATAATCATGTAATGATGGAAAATAACATAATTCCAAAAGGATGGATTGAGCTGGAGTATGTAGAAAAAAGATGGAAGGAGCAGAAAACATCTAGTGTGTGAGTGAGAGGAAAATAATGGTGGAACAGAGGGAGATGGAGACATTTTACTAAACTTATCCGGCCACAGGCTGGTAAAAGTTTATGATGATGGTGGTGGTGGTGGTGGTAGTGGTGATGGAGATGATAATAATGATGATGATGACATATAATTAATGAAAATTGGAAGAAAGAAACAGTTTGGGGAGCTGGGCGAATGAAAAGATTTGATGCAGTCTTGGCATAATTTATTTAGATATAAAAGTTCCAAACACATGAACACACTTTTTTCCCTATAAATCTCATCAATATAAGATATTTGATATGAACTTGTGTTTAGAGGACGAAACCAATTTTAGTACTTATTAAATAAGAACTAAGTATATAGTGACTTAAACATACACATTGAACAATTCAGCAGGATAGGATACTTGATAAAGTGGTAAGGAGACTCCTATAAATTAAATCAATTATAAAAAACATGACATTAACACTTTAATAGAAGAAAAAATATTGTCCTCATATTGAAATGTAGTTAGCATTAGATTTTAAATGTAGAAAATTTTAAGTTTTTTTATAAAACTTGTGACAGTTCCAAACTTAACTATCTTGGTCATCTTTCAAGCAAACGAGAATGGCTATTTAAATAAATTTGAAACCAGACGTCATATATATATATAATTTGTTTATGTTATGTTGAAAACAAAAAGATGGAAGGAGCAGAAAACATCTAGTGTGTGAGTGAGAGGAAAATAATGGTGGAACAGAGGGAGATGGAGACATTTTACTAAACTTATCCGGCCACAGGCTGGTAAAAGTTTATGATGATGGTGGTGGTGGTGGTGGTAGTGGTGATGGAGATGATAATAATGATGATGATGACATATAATTAATGAAAATTGGAAGAAAGAAACAGTTTGGGGAGCTGGGCGAATGAAAAGATTTGATGCAGTCTTGGCATAATTTATTTAGATATAAAAGTTCCAAACACATGAACACACTTTTTTCCCTATAAATCTCATCAATATAAGATATTTGATATGAACTTGTGTTTAGAGGACGAAACCAATTTTAGTACTTATTAAATAAGAACTAAGTATATAGTGACTTAAACATACACATTGAACAATTCAGCAGGATAGGATACTTGATAAAGTGGTAAGGAGACTCCTATAAATTAAATCAATTATAAAAAACATGACATTAACACTTTAATAGAAGAAAAAATATTGTCCTCATATTGAAATGTAGTTAGCATTAGATTTTAAATGTAGAAAATTTTAAGTTTTTTTATAAAACTTGTGACAGTTCCAAACTTAACTATCTTGGTCATCTTTCAAGCAAACGAGAATGGCTATTTAAATAAATTTGAAACCAGACGTCATATATATATATAATTTGTTTATGTTATGTTGAAAACATTGTAACACTAAAAAAAAAATTGGGTCTTAAAGTAGACATCCGGTGTACAAATCCCTCCCTCCCCTTAAATAAAATAATCATAAATGTAACATACAAAATATATCCTTATTAAAACAGTCAATATATCTGATCACAACTATGGACATGCCATAGCCAGCGTGTGTGTTGGTCGAAAAGGTCACAGCACACCAGTTTGGACATCCTTGACGTGTTGACCGGCGGCTTCGTCCAATAGCCACACAAGTTTACCGTTGGAAGGTTGAACCCTTCCTGCTGGCAGTGCTTCACCATCCTTCAGGATTCTCTGAAAAAATACACCAGTAGCGATGGGTAATTCACAGATATTGCCGATAGGGGGCCAGTACTCTTTAAAAAAGGCCTACTTTTAAAGACTGGCACTGTCATCAACCTCAGCATCATCGTCATTTTCCAGCCTGTGGCCAGATCAGTTTAATAAAATGCCCTCATCTTTCTCTATCCTTAAATGATGCTTCCCCTCTGACTCACACACTTTCTGTTTTATACTCCTCAGTTTGATTTCTTGGTCTTGCTTGCAGTCTTGTATCCTAAATATTTCATTTCCATATCATCTCAGTCTTGCTTCTTCTATCTCATGTACTCCCCACAACCCACTCTTTCCCAGATAACTTAATTCCTAATCCTATTTCTCCTTGTAACAATTAACATGCTCCTCACTAGCTTCATTCCCATTGCCTCTACTTTCCCAGTCTCTCTTACATTCAGTATCTAATTTTATGTTGCATTTGTAACTCTGGTTACAAAGTACATCCTGTAAACCACTTCCTTGCACTTCAACTGGCTGATTGGCGCTGTACACTCCGTTTACCCTGAGAGGTATCAGTCTTAACTTGTGTGATGTATTTATCTTATAGGCTGAACCATTGTGTAACTGGTCAAGGAAAGAGTGCTAACTTTCATAATAAATAAGGTTTACATTTTCACATACATTTATATGGCACAATAAGTTTCCGTGCTTAAATTAGGTGTGTGTTAGTATCAAGTTTTATAGACAAAGTTAAACCTAGAAATCAATGTTTTAAGTTGATATTGATAACGATACAAATCATAATTGGAATAAAGAAATGGGCTGGGATGGTTGTTAAAAGTAAGAAGTATAACCTTGATGATGCTGGAGCAGAAATAATATTGAGACAAAAACTTGCTTGAGGCAGAAAGTTGGAGTGTAAACCAGTGGGAGATATGCTTAGAGAATGATAACTGTTAATGTAATTAATACAAAAATATTGTAGGCATGCAAAAATATTTTATGCATAATCGACTAAATTTGGAAATAAATTGTTAGTTTTATCAACGGTATGAACTTATATTTATTTATCTGGTTATGTATTCTTTCTATAGCCTGCAACCCAGATGCAGTGTGCATATAGGTTGTTTTTTTTGTGATTTTGATCACTAAAATCCTATCTAGAAAATTTTTATATAAATTTTAATTAAAAAGTGATTAATCGGTATTTGCATTGGTACACCCTTAATTTATATCTACTTTTTACAGTGATTATAATGATTATAGGAAGGTGAAAAATTCAAACAAAATTGTAGGCTCTAATGTTCCAAAATTGTAACTAACTAGCCCCACAAGTTGTGGTTAATACCTAATCCTTTGGGTTATTAGCATTTATTTTGCTTTACACTAGCTACTCATATATTGGTTGTTTGGATGTAACCAATTTTCCCTTTTCCCTCCACACGATAAAGTTATATAAACAGACACAACACCTACCCCCCTGTCAATTCACCAATGTGAAAGAAGAAATCCTCATGTCACCAACGATAAATTTTTCGGTTATGCCAGGAATTGAGCTCGGAACTCTCAGCTCAGTAGAGAGACATGCTACCGGCAGACCTAAGGTGTCAGTTGCACAAGAGTACAAATATACACCGAGTACACCTCACCTTGACAATATCAGCCTTGCTGGCCCCTGTGGCGGCAAAGACACAGCACTCTGCGTTATTCACCACGGGGAATGTGAGTGTGATGCGAGAAGGCGGGGGTTTGGGAGAGTCGGTGATGGGGGCCACCCACACCGAGGTCTCCTCCAGCAGACGGTGACCCGGAAACAATGAACATGTGTGCCCGTCAGGACCCATCCCCAGTAGTAGCATGTGGAACCGCGGGAGCGAGTCCGGGGGAAAATACACAGACATTTGTTGGATGTAGTCTTTGGCTGCTTCTTCCGCTGAAACAATTTGATACATTACCATTTAATAGGAATATTGGCTGATCTATAGCCATAACCTGTAATCCACCATAAGATCCTGTTTTAGTTTAAAATAGTATTTAGCTATAATTTGAGCTTCAAAATAGCCCACATTGATGGTTGAATGGTCTAACGCAGGGGTTCCCAAACTTTTTGAAATGGAAGAACCATTGCACCAGAAAAATACATGTTGGAGCTGTTATAAATTAGTTTACACTAATAATATGAACAGTTAAATTTTAAAAGTATAAACATATAAAGCAAACGAAAAACCGATGCGATTTTAGAGTATGGAAAACAAATAAAGAGTAGGCCTATCCTAAAATTGCCTCAGATAGCTTGTGATAACTATGATGGAGCCCAAGAGATCTGTGGGGCAAAGTTTGAAAAATGCTGGTCTAATGCGTCACTCTTGTGAGAAACTGAACTCCCGGTGATGGAGAGATTGGGATTTAAATCTCAACAGTGTGTACCGAGGTTGGTTTTACCTAGAGGATTTTCCATTTTTCCTTCACACAAATGCGAGTGCCAATGTTTCATCTAAAACTAACTTTCTATTCCTATCCCACTAGTGTAATTAATGCATGTGTGCAACCCAAATAGGTACTAAGAGGTAATGAAAAATAAATGAACTTTTACAATACAATAAAAACTGTTGTCCCTGTATTGTACTGGGAAACAAGTTGAGAGGTTTAAAAGGAAAGCAATATCGGGTTAATTTACTTTTTTTTTTACCAACCTCAGTAGACCCGAATAGGATTCAAACCTCAATCTCCCCATCTTCAATAGGCCAGTCCAACACAAGAGTGACACCTTAAACCATTCGACCACTGAAGTGGGTCCAATGTTTTCCAAAGGGTACATGAACTCTCATTTTAATTAAGGTGTAAATAAGAGCAAGTGGTCCCAGGTTGTTTTAAGTGCCTTAAATATTTATTTTTTTAACAATTATGACAAATTATAGTTACCTGTTAATTGTGGATCAATTTTGATGAATTGATCTTCAGTGAGTGGGGTGGTTCCAATTAAAGCGCTCTTGTACACTCCGTATGTGGAGTCTCCACTCTCGATAGGTACCAGTCGCTCATCACAGAAAAACAGCCTCCATTTGGACCAGTCTGTATCAATTTTAGGTAGGCCACTGGATAAGAACTTTGTTAAGGATCCACCTACAAAAGTGATAGTAATAATTTGTCTGTTAATCAGTTTAAGACCAGTATACAAGTTGTATCGGTGAGGGTATACTGCATGATGGTTTCTTCATCACCCCTCTATAGACTGTACTAATGAGGGTGAATTTCCTCTTAATTACCCTCCTCACAACTAACCCAAAGATTAAGTCATCACATAACCTTGGTGTTAGCGTTTAACAAACACTTTAACTCTTTCAATAAAATATATAGAATTAATTTTTTTCACCCCATCTCATTAATTAATTACCCATTCGAGTTGTATGCATATATATTATATAATTGTTATGCTAGTGTGATAGGGATGGGGAAGACTGAATTTAGAGGAAATGTACCCACATTTGTGAGGAAAACGATTTAGGAAACAACACTCGGTACCGGTACACCCGAATGGAATCTGAAATAGATCTCGTCATCGGTAGTCCAGTCTATTATAAGTGTGACTACAACAGGTTGTTTCATTAGAAAGTTCAAAGTTTATTTTAATCAAGATAATAAAACCATAATTACTACTCATTTACAAGAATTGGGTTTGTTAGTCAAAAAAGAAAATTCTAGTACTTGTAAATGGTTAATGCGTAGGGGCCTACGGTATTAATAAATATGTTAAATAACCAACCCAGCGAAAGGTGTAGGATGATATACATATATGCAAGAACTCAAATTAAAATGATCACCATAATGCTACCCGATATAGCGAAATGTTATTGGTTGAGTTCTAGGTGTTTTATAATATATTTTTTTACAATTTAGAGTTTTTCACAATATTTGTTTTGTTATAATCGGAAATTTGCTTATGTTAGTGTATGTTTAGTTGCTGAAAAACATTAAATTTATAATAATTTGACACAGGAAAAAACAAAGAATCCTGCCCTCTGCTCGTACTATTCTCCATCCTTTTTTTAAAACAAAGTGTTCCATAGGCCTATTTGGCTTTTCAACTACTAGGCCTATACTAATAATAAATAATTTCCCCAAAACAAGATCCAAAATCAATACAAAAACTAGGGAGGTCTAATCATAAAAGCAAACAATAATGAAAAATGAAGTCTTTAAGAAAGCTACCCTAATTGTAATGGATTTTACAAATTTTGTTTTATAACAAGGTTGAAAAAGTATATATGGGGGAACCAAGGAATTTTTATGATACAAATGCCATTCAATGTTTCCCTCATAAATAGCATAATTACACATGAAAAATCAATTTACCACTATTTTTATCTCAACTGTAAGCATCAGTGTATTCCTTACAAGCGAAAGTAAGATAGGTGTGTCTAAAATACTTAACCAACCAAACAATGTGCTATGAAACAAAATGGTAAACAAGACTTATTATTATGTTACGTGGTGTGTATTATAAATAAATCCCCACTAATAATGTATTATCAATATTCAATAATATTAATAATGCTAAACCTGATAATCCAATTTTGAAGAGGTCTTCTTGTTCTATTGCCTTCTTGGACATCTCTTGAATTAAACCACACAGTTTGTTAATTACTAAATTTTCATCTTTCAACACAATAATTATTTTAGACATAATGAATTTTAGAATATTAATGTAAACAACTTGTCATTAAATAATAGGTTCTTGTCGAAATTTTCCTATAGCAGCGACTCTTTGATCACGACACTTTAATTTTTTAGGCAGACGACGGTGTCATGGCATCTAATGTTGCCAACATATTTTCAGTGACATTTTAGGAAAGCTATTACAAAATACTTTTTTATTATTGAAACAGTTAACAAATAAATACTTTATTGTTTTATTTTAATTATTTAATTTAATGGTTCTGAGTTAATATTTATATAAACGTAATAACGAGAAATTGTATTGTTTGTGTTGGCACTGCGTAGTCTCTTTTCAAATGTTTTTTTCCCGGAGCTTTAAAATTCTATTATTATTATTATTATTATGATTTAGCACCGCGTCTTACTACCCATTCGGGTTATACGCTTAAGTACTAATTACGTTAATGGATTAGGAATTGGGAAGGTTGAATTTAGAGGAAATTCGATCTCCCCGTTCTCTGAAGTCTAGCTCAACCATGACTAGCGCGTTTGCTAACTATGCCACCGAGGCGAGTCAAATTCGATTTTATTTATTTGTCTACACACATTTGTTTACTTTTTGTTTATTAAGGTAAAAAAAAGGGTCGCATCTATTTATTTGTCTGAACACTTTTCTTCTTCTTTTGTGGATCTATGCTGAGACAGGTATTAACAGGACTTTTTTCGCTTTCCTGGCTCATAAGCGCCTTTCATCTTTTTGTGTGTGTACTTGGTCTGTATTTATTTTAATCGGTTTTATTTAATACACCTTCTTTATTTGGAAGAATGCGTCTTCATCATGATTACTTTTTCGTTTAATCTTATTTCAACAATTGTTTAGTATAAACTTAATCATCTGAGCCACCTATTTTGCTTCTCGCAATAATTTTATTTATTGATAGGTGTTACACTTTATTTTCCCCAAAATTGTGTTTTAAATTATTATCTCTGAACAGTTACCTACCCTTCACACCCCTCCTACATTTGACTGTTTTATGCTCGCCGCTAGGTCACGAGCGCGTCGGTTTGTGGCTGTCGCGGGAAACTAGTGTGAGATTTCAGTGCATTGTTATCGTGACATTTTAATTGTGTTTATAATGAACCATTCAAGAAAGAAGAACCCAAGGCCACATCATTCATCCTCAAATATCTCCGCGGAATTATCTAAAGGTAGGACATATCAATGTAAAGAGAATATAGAAGTACAGCTACTTGGAGGAATTTGTTTAAATCCTTGCTTACTCTACCTAGTAATATTTTAATAATAAAACAATCACACATACATATTAAAAAAAAAAGTAGAGTAAATTTATAGTTCCAAAATGCGACATGATTTTTAACAACTTAATTTGTCTTCTAAATAGTTTTGTGTAATGCGCTGGCTTGTGTACCGCTCAGCCAATCAGATGTCTTTTTATATCTTTCGTTGTCATTTTATGTTACTTTAAAATATTCCTTTCCCTATCGAACAAGAAATAAGAATGGTATTAAAAGTTAAATTATGTGTATTAATCATTTTATTTGACACGCTACCTATTTGACTAGTTCTAGATTTAGTTTTTATTATCTTGACTACCCAGGTTTAATCAGGGTTGAGGTGGGATATCTAAAACAAGGCCTGGAATATTTTAAAAGGCAGTAATGACACATTCTACCGTTTATAATAACCTCCCTGCCATGTGATTTCAACAATTTTCTAGTTCAGAGCGGGAGGAAGACACAGGGGTGCAGAGAGATGAAGCTATGTCCAGGTTAGGTTGGGTTGCGTAAATATTTGCTGTCGTTTTATCGACTAGTTTGCTATCTATCACTATAATATGATCCTCTACCCTTTCGGTGACCCTATTGTCTAAAGCGTCATTCTCGCAATAGACTAGACTGCCGAAGACGGGGAGATTGGGGTTTGATCCCGGTCGGGTGTACCGAAGGTGGTTTTTCCTAAATGGTTTTTCACTCTCCCGCCACGGAAAAGTGGATATACTTCAACTAAATTCAACCTTACTAATCCTTAACACGTTAGCGTAATCGGTACATAGGGGTATAACCAAAACGGGTAGTAAGACGCAGTGCTAATTGTTGTCGATTAGTTTGCTTGTACCCGTTCACATTATTGCAACTATTTAAATCAATTAAGAAATATTCAAACTAAGGTTCTTAAAATAATGGGCGAAGACAACATTAGTACCAAAATCATGAATAAGGAGTAGAAATCATTGGCAGTAAAAAAATGTATAACTATAAAATAATAATTCAGTACTACTACTCAGAAACATATAAACTAAGACAGGCTCACAGTCACAACACCAGAAAACGACAGTACAAAATACCTTTATATATATAAATAAATACGGAAAACAACACATGAAAATAATATCAACACATGAAAATAATATCAACACTTTTTAACATGATACCCTTTTGGGAATATATAACATATCACACGTTAAAATAGAAATAAAAAAAATGGCTAATTGGCTCACAGATTTAATGAAATAATAACACTAGAGTGACTGATATGACAAATAAGCTATTAAATGGACTCGAGAGTTGTTTTCAAATATTAAATAAAATATAATATATTTAAGGAACTAAATTAAGTATTAAGATTATGTCATTTGTAAGAATAGACTTAAAGGAATGAAATGTTTTTATTATATATTTACACTACTACATGTGTGTATGACATTTATGGTAGGGCACCAGCTGACAAGCACATTAAGGTTAGCTGGACCATGTTTATTGATTAAAAATATGTACTCCTGATACCATTTAAAAAAACACATTACTACTACTACTAATAATTATTATTATTTTTATTATTATTATATGAGTCCTAATGAGGAGAGGGGGGCAAAGTATTTGAGTGTTATCGTAACCCTGTATCCCTCATCAACTCTTTTTTTAAACATTCGCATTAATTATTCGAATAAATCGGTTATTTTGACTGACAATCGAATAATAATAATTCGATAGTTAAAATCACTCAATTAACCCTCTGCTACTGAGCGTTTGTTGTCGGTTAGAAGTGAAGGGTTCCACAAGGAGGGGTGGACTGCTGCGCGCTTGGATTACACCGCTCGGCGGGATTCAGCGAACCATCGCGCATGCGCGAACCGGCCTCTGAATAGGCCAGGTTGTCTAAGTTACTAGGGAAGGGGGGGTTCATCAGTCCTCGTGGTGTTTCATCGCGTGCGGACGAGAGCCTTAAGGGCAACTTATTGTAACCAAGTGCCCATTTCATGTAACAGAGTGCAGTCCAGGACTTATTTCTTTTAAAACATTATATCAATTGACATGGATTATGCTAGGAAAAAAGGTTTCTTATTATAGTCTACTATTGTGACGATATTCTAATGTATTAAATCAAACCTTTCAATAGTCTACTGACATATAATATCGATTGTTTGAACTATTGATTTAACTTCTCAACACAATTTCTATTCACCTACTTGTCAATAACTTTTTTATTCCCTGCGTTATTATTAAGTGACAGTTTACAATGTTTGGAAATGGAGGGGAAAAAAACAAGTGCTGGTGGTCACGTGGGTGACATAAACGTTCGAAAACACCTGTGCGAGCATTGAGAACATGGTGACTTCACCTAAAATAAGACAAAGCTTTGGTATTAAAGTTTTTTAAGTAGCGGTTTTTTGCCGACAAATTCAAATTATCGGACTTTTAAATATGTACAGAGAATTAATCTAAAAATGTAAAATGAGCCGATGGAACTAACCGTAAAAAAATTTCGGTGGTAGAAAGCGCTCCCCCTCCCACTCTTTTCCGTTAGTTAAATATTTAAATTAAGAATAAAAATAGTAATCAAAATTGACATCAAGAAGAAAGAAACTAACAAATATATTATTTAAACTGTGATATTTGTCTTATTTTAGTACTTAATATACTCTCTATGAATTGTAATTAATATATTCACAAACAATTTCTAAAAAATGAGCTCTAGTATCATGGTTTCATGGGTACTGACTAAAAAAACATTTTACGTAATCCAAGTGAGCTTCAAAAATAAATATGACTAATAAATTATAAGTAATTGTATTTGATATAGATTTAAATCATAACTTGCTATACTATTTTCAGTAAAGTTGAGTCATAAAATAAATACAAAAACTAACATCACTTGAACATATTGGTCTAAAACAGAAAAATAGTACTTAAAAAAAGTTAAAAGAGTAACTGGAAAAATACAAAAAGACAAGTGTGAAGTTGATAAAACTGTTTTTATGATTATATTTGAAATAGTTTCCCCCTCCTTCCCGCTTCAAAATTCGATTGAGTCTTTCCCAAGTGACTAAAATAATGTGGTATTCATCCATTACCTACTTCAATGTCAAAACAATAACAACAAAACGTTAGAATACACCCTCGAGAGTCTATCGCGACGTAATGTTTTGGTTAGAATTAGCCTAATAACCTCAACTACTAATTAATTCAACAGCTAGTTCCCACGGGGAAGTAATTTGGAGACTGCCTAGGTATTGATCAACATATTGCGACCAAAATACACAGTCAACTTCCCGTTAGAAACTCAAAAACTGATGGTAAATTAAATTGAGAAACTGAAGTCAACATATGTTTCTGGCGTTTTAAGATTAAATATATTGATTTGCAAATAAATATTTGTGAATATTATGATTTTGTTCAAAATATATTTAATTCTAGTTGTGCTGATTTTAAATAACAAATAAACAGGAACCAGACAGTAAATTTGAATCAATGTGCTCAGGGAAACAACCTTTTTAAAAACAAAAACAAAAAATCAACAACTAAACTATCAATGTTGTTTGTCTGTAAAGTTAACATCTTCGTTGGGTAACAAACCTAGGTCTCCCTAAGTGACGAGAGTTATTGTACCTAATATCTTTCAAGGAAAGTAACCTAAACTTACGGCACAGAACAGACCCACACTTTCGGGTACAACCTCGCCTGATAAAAAAAAAACAGGAACTAAGAGACGGACATAAAACCTCATGTAAACAGTGCTGTCGTCGACGTTCGAAGCCCGGTGTGCCTAGTAGGGCAGGAAGACGTGGCGGGGTGCCATGGCCGTGGTGGTACTCAACTCCAGGGACACCGACAAGGAAGGAGGGGGACCCCCTCTCCCCCTGCCGCCTAGGTATCGCTTCAGGGACCTCATCATGGGGGATTACGCTTTCAACGACGACGGAGAAAGGTAGGGAGAGGGAAAACGCCAGTCTTTGGTTCACTCTGGGGGTTTGGCCCCGTCTAAATACTCCTTAGCCCATAAAAGACTAACTGCACCAGTTTTTCTCAAACTTTTCTCAGTAGCGGACCACTTGATAAACGTTCGATGTACACGTGGACCACCCATCTTAGAATGCTACCTACAAAATACTACCTACAGCTCACAGCTGACGGCTTTGAAAAGTTACCAGACCAAATTATGTATCCCTACGCCGAACCACATGATCTTCAAACACATGTGTTTAGCAGATGTCACTTCTGACAGTCAAAATTTAGGCATATACCTAAATTTTGACTGTCAGTCAGCACCAAAGAAGCCATGGGGCTACTGTACTTATTTCATGTCAAAGTAGTTTTGTGTGTGTGTGTGTATATATATATACATATATATACATATAGTCCGACACCTTAGACAGTCGATAGCGTGTCTGCCTACTAAGTTAAAGGTCTAGGGTTAGATTCCCTGCATGGCCGAAACATTTATCATCGATGAGAATATGGGTTTACCCTTTCACAGTGATAAACAAACGTCCGGAGACAGGATGTTGTACCTGTCCTATTCTTAAGTTAGATTATAAGGGATATGGAGATACGACAGGCTTAGCAAGCCAGTAGTGAAAAATATATGACTTAAATAAAAAAACTGACTCAGGCCGCAAGGCTGGAAACAGTAATGGATGTAAAGGGAATATTTTTATGCACATTTCACAGTCGAGCTTACATAGTGTAAGTTCCCTTTTCCATCCCTAGGCTAAGCGTGAAAATGCTGCCCTCCTTTTACACAGCTCTATGGCGTCAGCCCGCAATCGAGACATACTGAGCGAGTGGCCGTCGTCTGTTGGCGAAGATAGTCCCAACGTCTGCGGATAGAATGTGTCATGTGGTCAGCATAACTAACCCTTCGGTCGTTAATCTCAGTTTTTTATTTAGATCGGAGATGTTACTTTTCCATTCAAGTAGCTCCTCATTGGTCCTCCCGAGGTTGAGTTGACCCCGTTCAAGACCCACTGTTTCACAGACAAATCTGGAAGCGCCGGGGATCGAACCCAGGACCTTCTGGATCTGTAGCCAGGAACTCTGATCACTTGACCACATAGGTGGTCCCCTTCTTTCTCAAAATATTAAAATAAATACAAAAAATAGGACAGTTTTAACTATTTTAAACTCAAAATATAATTTTAAAGTTATAAATTCCAATTTTATAATGTGCATTGTGGCATTTGAGTATGTGGATAGTAAAACACTGAGACCCTGCCCCCCCCCCCCCCCCCCCCCCCCCCCCCC
>CABFOW010000944.1:70376-107226 GCA_902141385.1 Timema californicum
GGGGGGGGGGGGCTATGAAATAATGGAGAAAGCTTCGTTCTTTGTTTTTATTATTACTAACCTCAACGACTCCGTGGGGGGTAGTTTCTAGAAATGAAGGGAGTAGATCAATACAGGTGACTGCGCCCTTAATTTGATTTATTTGTTTTTGCAGACTTTTTTCGTTTATACTACTGACATTTTTGTTGTTTTAATACGATATCAGTCACATACAATCATAATGTTCCCACCATTAGTCTAAAGTGACCGTTCGTCCCACCTATTTGGGGACAGTCACCGAAGTAAGACTTTTTTTTCCGGACTGATTTAGTCCCCAATTCGTTAAATAAATTAATGCAATTCGAAATGTAAATAAAATGTATTAGTAAAGTTATTTGCTAAAAAGGTTCAAATGTAAATTAAGGCAAATGGGCACATAATCATAGCCAGTGAATAACACCATCCACCAGTAAATTACACTATCCGCCGCTGAATAACACTATTCGCCACTGAATAACTCTATCCGCCACTGAATTACACTATCCTCCAGTGAATAACACTACCCGCCAGTGAATAACACTATCCGCCACTGAATTACACTATCCTCCAGTGAATAACACTATCTACCACTGAATTACACTATCCTCCAGTGAATCACACTATCTGCCAGGGAATTACACTATCATCCAGTGAATTACACTATTCGCCAGGGAATTACACTATCATCTAGTGAATTACACTATCATCTAGTGAATTACACTGTTCGCCAGTCAGGCCCGTATTTAAGGTCAGTTGACGGACTAACATCTCAGGGCCTCTACAAACTTATGTATAAAATAACAATATTATCTTCAAAGTTTTGACAACTTTTTCTCTCCTTAACAAGATTAACTACAAACAAATTAATATATAAACTTATATACATACATATATGTACTGTATGTATATATATATATATAGGGTCTATATATTAGGGGTCTGCGAGTTTGAGGTTTTTCATTCGAGCCGTGTTCAAGTCAAGTACTTCAAAAAGCTCCCGAGTTTAAGTGTATTCATAATTTAAAAATATTAAAATTAATATTAGCTTATTTCAAAACTAAAGTAGTATATTTAAAATTTCACCAGTCAAAACAAACATAAAATAAATAACACATCTTTAAAATGGGCGTTTTTAAAAATATTCAAAAACAGCACATGTCCTTAAGATAAGAATGACACTCATATTTAAAAAGAGTATGAGATATTTAAAAAAATGTAAATATTTGTTTTTAAATTGTAGATAATACTAAAAAAAATATTTTAAAATATCTACAGAATTCAAAATAAAAATATAATAGAAAAAATAATCAAATTGCTTTCAACACTCATTTAGTTTAAAGACATTACAAAAACTACACGAACCAAAAAAAAGTTAATAAAATTGACTTTTTAATAAGCGAATATTTCCCCAAAATAAGCATCCCTAGTTTTAATTAAGCAGAAAACGTAAGACTCGCAAGCAGTTAGAAATTTAAAATGGATATTTAAGGTTTTTGTATGTTTTTTATTTTATTATATCAGGAGCACATATTTTTAATCAATAAACATGGTCCAGCTAACCTTAATGTGCTTGTCAGCTGGTGCCTCACCATAAATGTCATACACACATGTAGTAGTGTAAATATATAATAAAAACATTCAATTCCTTTAAGTCTATTCTTACAAATAATATAATCTTAATACTTAATTTAGTTCCTTAAATATATTACATTTTATATTTTATTTACTATTTGAAAACCAGTCTCGAGTCAATTTCATAGCTTATTTGTCATATCAGTCAATCTAGTATTATTATTTCATTAAATCTGTGAGCCAATTAGCCATTTTTTTATTTCTCTTTTAACGTGTGATATGTTATCTATTCCCAAAAGGGTATCATGTTAAAAAGTGTTGATATTATTATTTCCAAGTGTTGTTTTCCGTATTTATTTATATATATAAAGGTATTTTGTACTGTCGTTTTCTGGTGTTGTGACTGTGAGCCTGTCTTAGTTTATATGTTTCTGAGTAGTAGTACTGAATTAGTATTTTATAGTTATACATTTTTTTACTGCCAATGATTTCTACTCCTTATTCATGATTTTGGTACTAATGTTATTTTCACTCATTATTTTAAGAACTTTAATTTGAATAGTTCTTAATTGATTTAAATATAGATCACTTGTTTTCCCCAGGAAATAATACCATAGCCTAGATGTGATTATATTAGCGGATGATACACTATTTTTAGAATATCAAATGTAACATATTGTTTTAGTATTCATATATTAATCTTCCTGCTCTTAGCTTCCTATTCATTATGACTGTGTGAGTATTCCATTTTATATGAGAATCAATCATTAGCACAAGATAGTTATATGTCTCAACTTGCGTAAATGTTAAACAATTACATGTTTTATATTATGTAAACAATCTAAGTAATGACCTTTTATATCTAATTTATACTTTTTAACATGCGGTAGTCTGATATGCATTGTTTGCGTTTTTTTAAAGTTGATTATTAATTTATTATCGTGAGTCCAGTTTTGTATCCTATTAAAGTCTTCCTGCAACACTTGTTTAGCTCTAGATATATTTTTGTGCACCGCATACAGCATTGTCGTCAGCATACATAAATATACAGCAGTTCTGTATACAGTTTGAAATTTTTTCTGTAGAGATTAAGTATATAGTATTGCCCCAAGAATATTTATACCCAATTCTTCACTTTCTATATTATTTATTTTAACTATTATTTTCCTAGTCGTTAACTAATCTTTAAACCATTCGTAAATATTACCTCTGATAACAATTTTATAAATTGATTCTATTAAAATATCTTCATCTAAAGTATCAAACGCTTTCGATATGTCTATAAATACTAAAGCTATGTGTTTTTTTTTCGTTTAATTTCTCTAACATTTGATTAGTAAAAGTGTGTAAAGGTATTTCCGTACTTTTGTTCTTTTTTTAATTTGTATTGTCTTTGGTAAATTATTTTATATTTATCTAAATAATTTATCAAGTAGTTGGCAACGTATCTTTTCATTATTTTGTCTAAAACTGGTAGGATTGCTAAAGGTCTATCATCTCCATAATCTAAGTGCTTCCCTTTTTTACAAATGGGTCTAATAACTGCGATTTTAAGTTTTTTTCAGGATTACACCGTGTTGTATATTTAAATTAATTAGTTTTGTTATCAACGGGGTAATTTGTCTGTTGGTAGTTTCCAATTCTTTAACTCTGATTTTATCTATTTCCCGGATTTGATTTATATATAATATATCAAAGTATTTTATTTATATTTAATTTATCAATGTATTTTGATTTGGAACATATAGCCCAAGGTAGAAACATACTTTGGATTTGGTAACCGTTTATTCGTTTTGTCTCGTTGCATATTGCAAGTGTGTTGTAGTTGTGTGACTTGGTTTTTGAATATTTTACAAACATTATTTGTAATATTTTCAATTTTCTAAATTTTGTCACCTAATTAATGTGTATTTATTACTTCATCAATTATATTTGAAAGAATGTACAGGAAAGGTGGATAGAAACATAAAAGGGGGGGACAAACACAATATGGCTTTTACAATAAAAAGAAGAATACAGTTCACACTTTTCATTGCTGCCATTGGACAAAGAGGTAAAGGCTGCTTCTTTAAGAGACTCGATCGTCACCGCCCAATCCCCCAACCTAGGTTTCATTCCATCGGAACTCGTCAGGGAAGAGTGTGAAACGCACAACGCAACTTACTAAAAGAGGAAACCAAAAAACACAAAAGGAAGGAAATGGAAAATTGTAAAGAATGATAGAACACAGAGATAGGAACATGTTTTCTTAATATTACTACTCACTTTGTTTAATTCGGTTTGATAATATAACTGTTATTTCCTAAACATTAATTTATTGGCAAAGTTTCTTTTTCTTTGTTACTCTATTTTATAGGCATTAGCAGATGGGCAAATTTTAAACTTCCTAAATAATTTATCTCTGTAGCACATTTATTTGACCAAATCTGGTGTTATCCATTTCTTTTATATGCGTTTTCCAACAGGATTATATTTATATTTGGAGCTATCAAATATGCCATTAAATATCTCAGCAATGTTTACATATACTGATTGAACATTTTCTTGATCCCAATTAACGTTTTCAAGTTAAATTTTAACTAAATTCTCATCAAGTTTATCCAATAAAATATAAATATTACTAGTTTTACTATAAAAATCATTATTTTGGTTGGATTCAATCTCTAATGCTACTATATAATGAACAGTAAATTTAGTCTTTATTTTACTGCTTGTTATTTGTCTGGTTGTTCGAAGATACACGTGATCCAGGCACGATTTAACCACCCTGTAACTTTATTAATTGTACAATCTAAGCCACGAGAAGCAAGCATATTGTTGTAACTTTCTATTGTGATGCCATTTGCATCTAATATGTTTATATTTATTTCACCTACCAAAACTATTTGTTCATTTAATGGAACTAATCAATTATATCACTAATATTCTGAATAAAAGTGTTCTTATTCCACTCTGGGGATCTGTAGATACCTAGTATATTAATATTGGAGCTATCACTTAACTTAATTTAATTAATTTATATTCACAAAGTATTTTTTTATTTTCTAATATGGTTGTCTCAAGTCTATTTCTATAGTATATAATTACACTTTCCCCATAACCTTTGGGCCTATTGTCTCGGTATTTTCAATATTATATTGAATAACCTGCATATCATCTGATTTTATTTCTGTAAGCATTATAATGTTTATTTTACCAATAGAATTTCCCAGTGAAGTAATAAGTTCATCAAAATGTGTGTTTATGGATCTTATATTAAGGTGAATAATATAAAGATTATTCTTAGTCTGTACCTTGCGTTCTAATAGTTCGGACCATTCATTGGGATAGTCATATTCTTAACACTGTATAGTCCTAATAATGTAATAATTGCTCATTATCACTTCTTTGGTTCCAATTCCATTCCTTCATGCGTATGCGCATTATATGATCTTTGACTCGAAAATATCTTGTTGCGAAATTTATTTAATCTTCAATTTATAATGCATAGAAGTTGATATTCATACTTTAAAATAAAAAATAAGATTATTAGAATAATATTTCTAGTAGACAATATGGAATAGTAAATGCTTTTTGTATTTAAATGTGATAAGTTTGGTATGCATTTATTGAAATGTTGATCAACCCTTATTTTAAACAGGCTAACCAACACAATTCTATAACTAAATATGAACTAATAATATTGTAACTTTGTAGTTTAACGTAGTAACAAGTTTTAAATATCTTAAACCCAAAAATAATCAATAGGGTCTACGTATTCTCAATGTTAAATTTTTAATTCAACTGAAGTTATAATTTAATAAAGGGACCATGTGAAAATAGTATAAATAACGATAATTCAACTATTTAGTGATATACTTAACTATTTTTAATTCAAAATTTAGGAAAATATCCTGTCGAAAGTAATTTTAGAGCTCTTTTACGTTATTAATATGAGATTTGATATTAATTTTTAACAATTTTCTAAGTTACCAAATGATATAAATTAAACAACCTAAACAAACTATTGCGCTAAAAAAATATATTTATATGGACATCATGAGGAAGATAAAAAATGACGAGCTTACAATACTTTTGATCTCGATCACGAGCCTTGATGATGAGCTCGGCTCGAAGCTTGAAATCCGAGTACGCGCAGAGCCCTAATTTATATATATATATAATTTTTCGTTTCTGTATAGTTACTCTCTCTCTCTCTCTCTCTCTCTCTCTCTCACACACACACACACTCACACACACATATATATATATATATACATATTGTTTTAAGCAAATCTAATTTATTGTGATTACAACATTTCCTTATTTAAATAATATATTTAACTTTGCTATTTTAATTTTTTTAGATAAATATTATAATGTTGAAATGCTTAAAAGAAAAATATTTGTTTGGTGTTCTGCCTCGAGTGAATTACGCTATCCACCCTATCCGCACGACACCATTCTGGTTTCTGGTTTCTGGTTTCTTCCCGACATGCCAACTACTACTGACTATAACATAGGAAATTGACCTATCCAACTTAAGTTAGGAAGGGGCGGGTGAGGAACGTACCCCAGGCTAATACTTGTGTTTTTACAGTTTTTATAATAATAATAGATTTGTTAAAATATATTATTATATATAATTTCTTTTTCAGTAGAAACATTTTCCACACATGTTAATCTCAACAGTTGTTGAATACATGTCAAGGGCATCGCGTAATTTAAACAGGAAGTTTTCTCTTTAAAAAAATCTTCTGTTCAAATGTCTCTCTGCCCTTTGGTATATATAACACAACTGATGCTAAGATGGATAAAGTTAAATTAAACATATCTACTAAAGCGATATTTTATTTGTTATGTCAAAAAAAGTTTTTTTTATATAAACTACAAAAATACTGACCGTAGCCCGCGTTCCCTTCCATCCATAAGGAAGGGGTGAAACACCCAGTGGGGATTAAACTCATTAGTAAGAGCCACAGAGGGAAGAAAACAACTCACTTGGTTTATTTTCCTTTCTCGAATCTCAATTTCTGACTCAAAGGAAGACTGTGTAGTCCTCATACAAGGAGGTCTTTGTGAAGCCATGTTTTATGTTCTAACTATATGGTACAGTCCTGTCAATGAGGCTATGTTATCTGTTCTAACTATATGGTACAGTCCTGTCTATGAGGCCATGTTATCTGTTCTAACTATATAGTACAGTCCTGTCTGTGAGACCATGTTATCTGTTCTAACTATATGGTACAGTCCTGTCAATGAGGCCATGTCATCTGTTCTAAATATATGGTACAGTCCTGTCTGTGAGGCTATGTTATCGGTTCTAACTATATGATACAGTCCTGTCTGTGAGTCCATGTAATCTGTTCTAACTATATGGTACAGTCCTGTCAATGAGGCCATGTTATCTGTTCTAACTATATGGTACAGTCCTGTCTGTGAGACCATGTTATCTGTTCTAACTATATGGTACAGTCCTGTCAATGAGGCCATGTTATCTGTTCTAACTATATGGTACAGTCCTGTCTGTGAGGCCATGTTATCTGTTCTAACTATATGGTACAGTCCTGTCAATGAGGCCATGTTATCTGTTCTAACTATATGGTACAGTCCTGTCTGTGAGACCATGTTATCTGTTCTAACTATATGGTACAGTCCTGTCAATGAGGCCATGTTATCTGTTCTAACTATATGGTACAGTCCTGTCTGTGAGGCCATGTTATCTGTTCTAACTATATGGTACAGTCCTGTCTGTGAGGCCATGTTATCTGTTCTAACTATATGATACAGTCCTGTCTGTGAGGCCATGTTATCTGTTCTAACTATATGGTACAGTCCTGTCTGTGAGGCCATGTTATCTGTTCTAACTATATGATACAGTCCTGTCTGTGAGGCCATGTTATCTGTTCTAACTATATGGTACAGTCCTGTCTGTGAGGCCATGTTATCTGTTCTAACTATATGATACAGTCCTGTCTGTGAGGCCATGTTATCTGTTCTAACTATATGGTACAGTCCTGTCTGTGAGGCCATGTTATCTGTTCTAACTATATGGTACAGTCCTGTCTGTGAGGCCATGTTATCTGTTCTAACTATATGATACAGTCCTGTCTGTGAGGCCATGTTATCTGTTCTAACTATATGGTACAGTCCTGTCTGTGAGGCCATGTTATCTGTTCTAACTATATGATACAGTCCTGTCTGTGAGGCCATGTTATCTGTTCTAACTATATGGTACAGTCCTGTCTGTGAGGCCATGTTATCTGTTCTAACTATATGATACAGTCCTGTCTGTGAGGCCATGTTATCTGTTCTAACTATATGGTACAGTCCTGTCTGTGAGGCCATGTTATCTGTTCTAACTATATGGTACAGTCCTGTCTGTGAGGCCATGTTATCTGTTCTAACTATATGATACAGTCCTGTCTGTGAGGCCATGTTATCTGTTCTAACTATATGGTACAGTCCTGTCAATGAGGCCATGTTATCTGTTCTAACTATATGGTACAGTCCTGTCTGTGAGGCCATTTTATCTGTTCTAATTATATGATACAGTCCCGTCTGTGAGGCCATGTTATCTGTTCTAACTATATGGTACAGTCCGGTCTGTGAGACCATGTTATCTGTTCTAACTATATGGTACAGTCCTGTCAATGAGGCCATGTTATCACTTCTAACTATATGGTACAGTCCTGTCAATGAGGCCATGTTATCTGTTCTAACTATATGGTACAGTCCTGTCTGTGATACCATGTTATCTGTTCTAACTATATGGTACAGTCCTGTCAATGAGGCCATGTTATCTGTTCTAACTATATGGTACAATCCTGTCTGTGAGGCTATGTTATCTGTTCTAACTATATGGTACAGTTCTGTCTGTGAGTCCATGTTATCTGTTCTAACTATATGGTACAGTCCTGTCAATGAGGCCATGTTATCTGTTCTAACTATATGGTACAGTCCTGTCTGTGAGACCATGTTATCTGTTCTAACTATATGGTACAGTCCTGTCAATGAGGCCATGTTATCTGTTCTAACTATATGGTACAGTCCTGTATGTGGGGCCATGTTATCTGATATAACCACATGGTACAGTCATCTTTGTGAAATCTTAGAAATGGTTTTGTATATGTATTTGTCGTAGGTGAATTGGAAAATCCGGTTTATTGCAAGAGATCTCGTCAATTTACAATGAGCCAGGCTAATTGGAGAATAAAATTATATTTGCTTATTAGCCTGATAGCTTTTAGGCTTATGGCAATGAGCCCATACAGATCTAGGCTGTTAGGGAAATGAACCTTTTTTCACTCAATCAGCCTAATTGATTCCAGGCTTATTGTAAAAGGCCCAAGATAGTGAAGGCTTATTAAGTTCTACAGCAGAGGTTATCAAACTGTGGGACGTACAATTATTCCCGATGGTATGCCGTAAGAATCCAAACAAAAGAAGCAAATTAAAGTCGTAAAAAAATGCCTCATAAAATCTAATAAATATATTACTACCCAGTCTAACCTAAATTAAAACATATTCAAACAGTGATTGTAGGGGTGGTAACACTTATTAAAGCTCAGACAGACGGTGCAGTCACACATTCTTGTACTAAACACGTAAACAGTGGTACCTAATCCAAATTACGGAAATTGTTGGGGTGGTACGCCATTCCAAAAAATTGGGAACCACTGGTCTACAGCATATAATATTTTCCTCTTTCGGCATGTTCTTAAATTAACTTACTAAGCTCCGTACGAGATTGCAGGGTTTGATTAAAAATTTCAAGTTCAACTGATTTAAAGTAAGAAAGATTAAAAAAGCAACACACTTTTATGAATAAGTAATTGTTATTGAAAAATAATATTACAGGTACCAATGTAATAGTTACCTTTCTTTTACAGAAAAAATATACGCGTTTACAAGCCCATTGTGATATTTACCATTGTCAATTCTCACTTTTCACTTGCCACTTTGTTATTTATTCCCACACGGTAAACTGCTGTGATATTTGATGTGAAAAACTGGTTTGCTCTTTCAACTGGTATATCCCTGGGCCCCAAACTTTGATTCCTTACTCACAGCTTAGCGAATAGTTACATATTGTCTGGGATGGCTTTCATAATATGTGTGCCAGAAGTCTAGAAGTCACTTCTATTAGACTGGGTTGTAATACTGTATATTTATTAGGTTTTATGAGGCCTTTTTTATGACTTTAATTTGATTGTTTTGCACAACATACCATCGGGGATAATTGTACTTACCACAGTTTCGGAACCACTGCTGTAGACTTTTTAATAAGCTTTCACTATCTTGGGTGTATTGCAAAAAGCCTGGAATCAACTAGGCTGATTGAGTGAACAAAGGTGCATTTTCTTAAAAAGCCTAAATATGTATGGGCTCATTGCAATAAGCCTAAAAGTTATCAGGCTGATAAGCAAATATAACATTATTTTACAACTAGCCTGGCTCATTGTAAATTGACGGTGCCTTTTGCAATAGGCTGGATTTTACAATTCACCTACGACAAATGTATTAAAGGTTTAATGTATATTTTTGAAACAAACGGATATATTTTTTAATCATCTATATAATATATACTGTAATTTAATCTCTACATAATAATATAATCTATACAAATAATAATCTTGAGAATAATAATTGATACAAATTACTCTTATCATTTTAAAGCGTCTGAATAAAATGTCAAACTTTTATGCATACAATCGCCAGTGCAATGCCTTCAAATTCAATCACCTCATCGTTTTAATTTATATTAAAACGTTTTAAGTTGATGAAGGCAATTACTGGTATTAGCATCTAAAATTTAAAAATAAAATAAAGTTAAATTTTTATATAAATCTACACGAACAACGTTAAGTCATGTTATCTCCAGCTGTCGCTTTTGATATAATTATTATATACAATATTAATACCTATAAAATTGCACTAATAATAAATATCATTGTTGACCTAAAAAAAATGTGTGTATCCAATAAGATTCTACCTACCAAAACCCTAAAAGAACTAAAGATATTAACATCTTAAAATATAATAATATTGTAACACAAATAAACCAAATACGAGGTATTTCGTGAAATCTACCGGGAAAGTAAAAGACTAAATTATGGTTACAGGGGGGAGGGGTGGTGGTTAAGACACACTACATACATTTTCCAGGATAACAATTAATATGTCTCGAATCTCTTAAATACACCAATAAACACTTAAAAAAATTAATTTAAATACGACAGAGACCTCTTTTAACCATAATCTAAATTGAGTAAGAAAATATAACATGATTGCCTAACAGACGGCAGCACTAACGCAATTTAAGTTCAAATTAAACTTTCCCCCCTTTTCCCCTGTGCCCTTAAAATGGTGAAAGAGGTTCATTTAGAGCCAGGGAATATCTGTGACAAATACTTAATACGAGGTGTGTGTGTATGTGTATGAATGTGTGTGTGTGTGTGTGTACGTGTGTGAATGATATACTGCGGTAGTAATTCGACGTGAGCTAAGTGCCCGCCCACCGGGGATTTAAGATCTACGATACTCTGCGCTGAGTTGTAGGTGGAAGGAGGATGGTTGTGTAGTGTGTTAGTGTGTTAGTGTGCTAGTGTGCACTAATATACGTACAAGGATACATAGAGAGGGTGGCGACGTGGGTCTAGGTACTGAAGCATGTGATTGGACGTGTAAGGGTGTCAAAGAAAAGGGGGGTGGGGGAGAGAGGTGAATATTATTGGGTCACTAAACTAATAATTTCTTAACACAAGATTGTACCAGGACACGACTTACAAACCCATTACAACATAAGAATTTAAGGTATCACTCTCGCTGATGATGTATGGATTGGGGTTCGAATGTTTGTCACTGATACCGAGGGTGTATTCTAATAAATGGTTTCTCACTCTGTCTCCACGCAAATACGGATACATTTACTCTTAAGTTCTACCTTTCTCATACCTATTTCACAAGTGTAACTACCGGGCACGAAGACGCGGTGAAGAATAAAAGGAAGACAGTACAAATTCCCATGTGAGGTATGTTGAGCAGAGCCTATGTATGATTTGTCAAATGGGGACAGAGTGAGTGAGACAGGTACAGTTGTAACAAGCTCTGCTTTCTCTGGCAACACTTCACGACAAGTCACTACCAAAGAGAGAAAGCATAAATAGTAGTTAGGAGACGAAGGTTAAGATGAAGAAAAAAACCAGAAGAGAACAAATGAAAGGTATTAAATAAAAGTTGTAACTACTGAGAAATATTAATATTTAAAGGTGAAAAATTATTCGAACGTCGATAGAGAGATTATTAAGATCATGTTGAAAGAAAAACCCTTACTCATTACCAGTAGGAACATCAAATAATATAGATAAAGCGAAAGGAATGAAAAAACAAGCACCAAGTGATTTACAGGTAGGACAATAGACGCACGAAATAGAAAAAAAAACTCGTTCCAAGAGACAGACCGATGAAAGAAAGGTAAACAGGTAGAGGGACTAGCTTGATTGACGGAAGTTAACTGTGATGTCAAAGAGGTGGACATCCTTTAATTATTCCTCAATAAATATTTCAGCACTCTTCGGGTGCATGACGGATGTCGCATGAAGTTTCAAATGGACGTAACTCGAAAAAGAGGTGTTGACCTAGACCCTTCTTGTCTGGCACTTAGGTTCCTTTGTTATAAATATAACGTAACTTAACCCCCTCTTGCACTTTCTACCTCAATGGGCTATTGGAAAACTTCCGTCAATATATCGCCTGAATTTAGTACATCGCAACAAGCAGCACAGTAAAGTAAGAAGAATTGATGCTCGTTATACCTAACGGCGCTATTAGAAGCGTTTGTCAATATCGCCTAATAAAACCCATGGCAGCAACCTGCACTACTGATGAGTAAGAAGGGTTCTTGTTCGTTCCTTCGCACGGCGCTATACATATATCTTTATTTTTCACTGTCTGTAAGGGTTATACGCAAATGCACTATCTATGCTAATATGTTAGGGATGAGGAAGGTTGAATGAAGAGGAAGTGTACCCACATTGGCTTGAAATAAGAGGTGAAAATCACCCTCAGCTTAAATCTGACCTGGATTCCTACCCCTATCTCTCCGTCTTGATCAGGCCAGTCTAACACGGTAGTGATGTCCTAGACAATTTGACCACCGAAGCTAGCTCATATTTTGGTAGAATTAAAGTGATTTAGCCTCTTTACCTGCTTCCGTGCACGAATGGCTTAAGCCATTACTATCGTGTTAGTTTGGCCTGCTGAATCCGGGGAGACCGGAGCTTGAATCCCAGTCGGGTCTACTGAGGTTGTTTTTATTAAATAGTCTCCCACTCTCACTTCACGCAAATTCTGGTAGATTACCTCTAAAATCTTCCCTCCTTAACCCTAACCAATTAGAGATTTTCATATATGCATATAAATTAATAAGTAGCATCAAGTGGTGATAAAATATCCTCTTTCATATCGTATTAAATATTTATAAATGTGTACATCCTAAGATACGTTGTATGTACATAAACATAAACATTAGGAACGCCTACTAAATAATACTAATTTTTTAAAAGTATGCTCCGAAATGTTATAGTATAGCCTAGGTCAGATAGATGTCCTCTAAATTTTCTTAATACTCCAAAATAATTAATTTTGTTCAAGCCTACATTATTCTGTCGTGTGCACTGATTTCTTGATTTTATATTTGTACATACCTTAATTAACATACTTAGCAAACATTTGCCCATAAATAAAGGTTTTTTTAATCACCGTGTTTTACTGCCTGTTCAGGCCATACGAATATATAATAATTACTCTAATGGGGTAGAGATGAGGAAGTAAGGATTTAAGAGGTAATATAACCGCATTTGCCTGGTAGAAGAGTGTGAAACCATTTATAGAAAACCACCCTAAGTAGACCCAACCAGAATTCGAACCACGATCTTCCCATCATCAGTAAGCCAGTCTAGCACAAGAGTGACACCTTAGACCAGAGCTGTCCCACTTTAGTAATCCGATATCCACATTATAAATAAATTGTACAGTGCACCGCAAAGACTTTCTACCGTTTTTATCTTAAAATAAATATTTACTGAAAACCCGTAAGATTTGTGAAACAAAAGAATAGATATTATATAAATTGTTATAGAAATACTAGACCAGAGATAATAAATGAAATAATATACATTTTTACTTATTTACTCTGACATTAGGAAATATGAACACTGTTACAGAAAAAGTGAGAAAAGACTCACATCTTTGTCCACCAAAGAGCATAAGAATGAAATTCATTTTCAAAGACTGAATTAAAAAAAGTATATAATATATTTGCTTAAAGCTAAGAAATTATTGGTTTTATAAAAATATATTTCAAATAAAAGATGTTTATCTTTAATAGTACTACAAGTTTACAATGATAAATTATTTCGTATCTCAAGTAGTTGCGGAGGAATTATGAACATTAGAAAATTTACCCCATGTAAAGTACCCTAAAATTGTTTTTCATGGGAAAATGAAAGTCGCCATATTGTTTATAATGATAACAGTATCTAGTTCTAAAATTTAACCAAAATAGCTAAAACATATTTTGAGAAAATTGATTGTTTCTCTATTTTGCCTTCAGTAAACTATCCTTAAATTTAGGGTTGGATATATAATTACAAAAATCCCTTGGGAGGACCTTATAAAAAAAACCCAGATACCAAGTTTTAGCCCAATCGGTAAAATAGTTTTGGCTCTAGCCCGAGGTACAAACAGACAGACAGCATTGCGAAAACAACTCTTTGGATTTTAGGTGGTCATGAAACGACATTTATCAAAATCTCGATTATTTTTTTACGATTATAGTACTTTCTCTTAGAGGTTTCAAAAGAAAGTAGAAAGAATTATACAAGGGCAACATCCAGAATTATAAATACAGTACAGATTAAAATATATGAAGAATCCGGAGTGTAGCAAGCCCTTCTAAAATTTCGTAATAAAGAAAGGTCATGTTGCTTATAAAAGTTCTCATTGAAACAACAGACAAAATACAATTATTTAAAAATGTATAATTATTATTTAATTTTAATGTGAGTACTGCAGTTGTTCGTTTTCATATACTAAAGTAGCTATATCAAATCTATGTTTGTAGTTGACAATCACAGATTTATGAAAGTGATTTATCAATAAATAAACATCAGTATTTAGATTTTATGAATTTCACTGTTGAAAAACTGTTTTTTCAAATATATGTGCTCCCGAACATTGAGCACATCTTAAGCCCAAAGCCCTTCAATTTTGGATATCGCTCTCTAGGTAATAATTTAAAAAAATCTCATTGCTTTTCAATTTTGCCAGTATAAAGAGTGTCTGATTGCAAATAGCACAATTATTCCAGTTGAAGGTCAGATCTAATGTTTTCAATGCTGAGAATGCGCATTGAAACAAGACTTCTAGCGGTGACTCAATTAAATGCACTTGAAGTCGTGCCTGGGTAGCTAGATTTGCGCTTGAGTTTTGCGACTAGAGCTTTATCTTTTCGCGGGTGAAAATCAAAAACACAGGAGGGCCGCAAAAAATCGTTGGACAGCCCTGCCTTAGACCATTCGGTGACCGAAGTGGGGAATAAACGTAATAGGTTTATTATTATTATTATTATTAGCACCGCGTCTTATTACCCGGTCGGGTTGTACTCACTTACGCTAATGTGTAATGGTAGGGTGATTGTGAGATGAAATGGAGGACCTACAGTTTAACGTGGAATCCGAACCACGGTGGAGGTCTGGCATTCCCCACACTCACAGATGTCTTGTCAGAGGTGAAGGAAGGGTTTGGTAATCAGATAAATCTGTGCCGGGACCGAGGATTGAACCCCGGCCGCCAGCATAGAAGTCTGACACCTTACCCCTAGACCACCAGGTCACCCAATAGATTTATTGATATTACCAGCAAACCAGATGCTTAACTCCTCGTTTTCATCAATGCAAATAAGATCGATGATAAGAAAAAATATTAAAAACTAAATAAAAATTAAAGTACACCGTCTTATACTCACAGAATCATAACATTTTGAAACTAGTTTTATTTTAACAAGAGGAAGACACTAATTTTTTATGTACAATTTTAGAAGCCAGAGAGCATAATACATCTCCATAAAAAAATGTTAGTACCGTTAGATAACAATTGCTTACGTTGTTAATAAAAAAACTCATTGCTTCAGACGTTATGATTTAAAGGTGAATAGCCTCTTCTTTATCGTGCGATGAATAAAACTGACTATAGACTAGTTGTTGCTTGACTTTTAATACACTAGATAACGCCAGCGATGAGCCGAAATAAACAGCAAAATGGTTGTTATCTGAATAATTAACAATGGAATAGCTCATCTGTAAACTTTGATATTGCGAACTCCATTTTTCTATGAGCTATGTTGTTAAAAGCTAGCTATGATGTAAATTTAATCATTAATATAGTGATCAAGAACGATATGTTTTATGAAAACTAAGTTAGTTTAGAATATAATCCACTGATAGTGAGTTTAACTAATTTATTTTTCAGTTCAAACAGTAAAACATTTATCCTCAAATATGAATAAATAAAATAGGCGTGGTTTGGGGGTATTCTGTGTATATTAAGGGTTTATATATACATAAAATTATATATCCCAACGATTGTGTAATTTATTTTTAGACCTGTTTTTCTTATAATAGAAATAATAACTAGTGGTAGTTTCGATATAACCCTAACTAGTGGTTATTTCCATAACTTATCACCCTAACTAATGGTGACTTTGATATCCCTCTAACTAGTGGAAAATTTTATATAACCCAAAGTAGTGGTGATTTCGAACATTTATCACCATATTTATTTATCACCATGTTATTTAGTTATCACCATGTTTAGTGTCTTCAATAATTTATCACCATAACTTGTCTACTTCAATAACTTATCAATATCAGTCTAACTACTGGTAACTTCGATCATTTATCGCCGTAAATAGTTGTAACTTCTTATAAAACTAACTAGTGATGACTTCAATAATTTATGACCCTCATTATGGGTGACTTCAATTTATCACCCTAACTAATAGTGACCTTGATATAATCCTAGTTAGCAATGATTTCTATGTCCTCTTAGCAGAGGTTTGTTGTTTCAAATTTGAAACACTTGAAGCTCTGACTAAATTAATTTCATCTTGCAACACACGTATACATATTAAATTAACTTTATGATAACTCGAATATTTTGTTTGTATTTTTTATTCACATTATTTAAGTTTAGTTGAGATTACAAATTTAATGATATGTTAATTCAATTTGTATGTAGTCTTATCACTAAAGTTATTTGCACCCACGTCCCATGTTTCAATTATGATGCGGCTAAAACTGGTACGAACCGTGTTTATGTTCAAACTTTCAACGATTTCTACTGTGGGGGGAAATTGTTCCGCCATTTCTAAAGTTGCGTCATTCGTGTTCAATTGAGGAAGTAGTTTCCATTTACTCTGGGACAAGCAATTATCTTAAAACCATCAAAGCAGGCTGTAATTTATGTGTCATTCTATAAGGAGCTAAACTAAAATCAATAATCTAGTGAGGAATGTCTTTAAAATTGTTAGTAAAGGCCATCACGAAGGAGTGAATTTAGTATTTATCACAGTTTATAAAGTTAAAAGTTTCACGGAGGAATTAAATTTTTCTTCAAGCTTTTTCCCACTATTCCATAAGAAAATCTCTTAGTTATTTGTGGTCTATTAGACGGATTTATATAAAAATTTGTACACTCAGCCAACGATAAATTCCCTTTTTATATGTTTTTTGGCCGAAATTATATAAAAAGCGTTTACTACCATTTTTATAAATGAGAATGTAGATAGCTTTAATCGGTCAAATAAAATTCCTTAATGGTTGTAAGTGAATGGCCTTTTGGTCTAGTGCTCAGCGCCTCTTACTACTGAAATAGAGGTCCCAGGTTCGATTCCGGTGGTTCTATTGGCATTTTCTCTTGGAATCTCGTTCCTATGGTCACCATGGTCTGGCTAATTAGGTTTAAGTTTGGTTTAATACTTCCACAGGCTCCACACCTTCATAATTACTACCATTACGTCATCTCATTGCAGGTATGACAGGTAGACAACCTCCAAGGTATACCCTGGACAACTTTCTGTTCCCAGAGAGCGGATAAAAGTCTACATACACGGTGAATGGATTACATACCGCATCTCTCACGGTCAAATATGCCAGATGCTATATATTGGCTTATATAAAACATGACTGTAGCAAAAAAAAAGCAATAATATGCAATAAATATTTAAAAACAATCATTTAAAGAGGCTGCAATTGCATGAAAACTTAATTAAGAAATCATCATCAATAGCCAAACCACACCGGTAGACACGTGAACAAAGACGCCAGTCTGGTCTCGTCTGGTTTATTTTGATAGGGAGATTAGAGTTTGAACCCCGTTAGGGTGTACTGAGGTCCCCCCCCCCCACCTCCACGCCCCCCAAATTAGTTACCTACTCTTCCACACATAAATGTGGGTACACGTGCTCTAGATCCTACTTTCCTAATCCCTGTCTTCATTAGTGCCGTCCTTTGTTTACGTAAGACTGTGTTCTCATGATTTTTGACTCCCACCTTCACTTACCCACGCAATGGATCATGAGATTTTCCGTCCATCCCTTTATCTTACATGGCGTAGTTTGTTACGATTTGGTAAATTGTATTATCTTAATCGTTTAGTTATTTTTAGACACAAGAAACAAAGTGAGTGAAATTACATTTTATAGATTAGGCTATTTAATTGCAGTACCATTAGGTGTAACACATCATAAATAAATTAAATATAAGTGGAATTTTATAATTAATATATTTATTTTCTGACAAATTTTTGTTGTTTGGATTTTGTCTCATTATAAACATTGATTTTAAAAAAACTTACATAAGATGAACTCGTACACCCCATTACCCCTTGTTAGAAAACGTAAAAACACACTGAACACCCTAAATACCCCTTCAAAAAACTTTTACGTAATTTAAGGACGGTCCCTTAGGCCGGCACCCCACTGGACCGAAGATACGCCGTGTATTTTCAGCAACGGATCTTCCTCCATTGTTAGAATCGGACACACCACAGCGGAAGATTCGCGGCGTATCTTCTGTCCGCAGTAGATTGGACAACATTCAATTCATTCACTTCTCTGACATCGTACTTGGTAGTCACGATGAAGGCATTTCAAATGAAGCGTCACAGCAAACTAGAAGAAAAAGGAAATTTGGATTCATCCATTATATATCAGAAGAACTTATATAGTACAGTTTCATCGCTTATATAGTGAGCTAAGAAGTTGCGATGCCAATTTTTAAAAACATAATCGAATGTCTCGACAAACCGTTGATGAACTCATAGTGTGGCGCCTCAGGAGCAGTTGAAAACACCTAGTCGTGATGTGACAGAGTCTCCGATCAGCAGATGCTCATGTCGACGTATTGACGCAGTACGCTCGACGGACTGACGGATCTTCCGTTCAATGTGACGCAATATAGGGTTCTATATTGTAAGAAATGTATCACCGTTCCGTCGTTGAGAGTATGTGACGTATTTTCGGGCACTTTGGTCCAGTGAATTGCCAGCTTCAAAAGCGGTTCACACAGAACGCTAAGCTATGCTGTGCAATGGTGTGCTAAGCTGTTGTCAGTTTGGTTTGACACTCTTTGCTAATCTAAGCTATGGTTTCTCTTTTCCTTCCTGAACTCACTGTGGTTTCTTTCTGCTCTGCTCCAGTTAAGTTATGGAAATCTCCAAAATGTCTTGTTTGAGCTCAGATGATATTACTGAGGAAGAGGATCTGCAACTATTAGCAGCTGTTTTGGAAGAGGAAGAAAATGTTGAAGGTGGAGGACGGATCTGAGCTCATGAAATAAACTTGCAAGGGGAAAAAATCCGGTGAATTTCACCATCTAGCTCAGCAGTTTTATAAATTGTTAACCCTGAATAAAGACGACATCGTAAAGATGCATACTAATAGGAGACACGTGAAACAAATTGAAAACAAAACTTCAACACTTATTCGGTTATTTTCAACAATCCAACGCTGCGGTTATTTTCAACAATCCAACGCTGCGGCTGTTCAACGCGTAATCCAAAGTACGTCATGCGCATGAACAACTTAGATGGTTCAAGATGGAAGATGGAGAAATTGCTTAGCCAGCAATCTGAAAGAGCATAGTGTGGCATAGCAAGGTATAGCTTTGCTTAATTTAGTTTTCTTTGTGCGCAAACACATTTTAATATATACTCCGCTATTTTTCTAATCAACAGAGCAAATCTTAGCTTAGTTTTCTGTGTGAACTGGCCCTAAGTGTTAGATATGCTGATCTAATAGACTGGTGGCAGGATAAAAAGTACGGTTTGAAACAGTAACCAATTTACAAGCTTGAAAAAAATGTGCAAGACATTTTTTTTGACATGAATATATTTAAAAACTGGCAAAAATATCCGGCGTTGCTTCAAACAGACACACTTTTTTTGTTTTATTTCTTCCGAATCAGTTTAAAAAAAAATTAAAAATCTAATAAAAAATTTAAAATTTCCACTTCTAGGTGCACATGTTCGTGAACAGGGGCTACTAATTTTAAAAATTCAGACCTCTGCGTGAGGTAAATATCGCGCAGTTGCTCGTGACATACAAACAAAGATACTCTTCATTTTACTATGGATGACCCGCCTCGGTGGCGTAGTTGGCTAACGCGCTAGTCGTGTTGAGCTCGACTGCTGAGGACGGGGATATCGAGGTTCGAATCTCGGTCGGGTGAACTGGGGGTGGTTTTTCCTAAATGGTTTTCCACTCTCCCTCCACGCAAATGCGGGTTCACTTCCTCTAATTCAACCTTCCCCATTCCTAATCCATTAGAATAATTAGTACTTAAAGCGTATAACCCGAACGGGTAGTAAGACGCGGTGCTAAATATTATTATAATTATTACTACCGATGCCATTTTTTTTCACGAATAAAAATTGCAGAAATATAATTAACATTAAAAAAAAATAATCCCGTAACTGAATTGAAAACTTTTTTTTTCTGTAAGGGACGAGGTAAGCCAACTATTGTGTGTTTAAAGTATCCGCAATGCAGCAGCCAATTGTTTCCAGAACTACAAGAAAGAGTGAAAGGAAGAGAGAAAGAGAGTAAGAAGTGAATGTGTGTTAGATGTTAAATATTCCGTTGGTCGGTTATCGATCCCATAACCCCTCTTTCTGGTGAGTTTTATCTCGTCTGCGGCCGTCTGTGTTAAGTTCACTTTTGATAGGAATAATCTTATCTGACAGCTAGGAAAAAAAAATACTATATTTAATTTCACGTATTCATACGTCAAGTCACGTGATCTTCAGCTATTAGTTTTGAATGTTATTATCAATACCTATAAAATAAAATTAATACTATAGTAATATATTATCAATGCTGACCACAAAAACTATGTTTGTCTTTTCTAACAGACTCTTCTTAAGAAAATTGGACTGTAGCTTCCTTCTCGACCCCCACGGAGACACGAATGGTAATCTTACAAGAGCGAGTCACACGCGAACAACCGGAAAACACTTTGGCTGTGACCGGAAGATACGCAGGGTGCCTCTCTCTAACGTTAGGGGGGCGAGTGGAACCTCTTGGAGTTTCGAGCGCCGCCGGGCCGGTCAATAAGACGGGAACAAAAAGAGGAATGGGGCCATCTTATCTTGACCGAGGTTTTGAAAAGAGGGGGTTTCATCAAATCAGCAGGAGAGATTAGAAACGATCCGAAAATACTTTCTTTTCATCCTATTTAAGGGGGAGGGGGGACTAACGTGTATTTTATAGACACAGACCATAGAACTTGACTGCCAATGATGGGAATACAGGGTTCAAATCCCGGCCTAGCGCACTGATAAATGGTTTTCCACCTCCTTCAATGAAAATGCAGGGTATACTTCCTCTAAATTCAACCTTAATCACCCATAACATGTATGCGTATAAACTGAACAGGCAGTAATACTCGGTGAAACGAAGTTTACTGCGGGTGTCGAAGTCAAAACGAATGAGATTTGATTTCCGACTTCGATTTCGACATTTCGAAGCTTCGAGCGCCCTAAAAAGTCCGTAAATATTCCATCACTGTTGTTGTCATCATGTGTAGAAAATTAAAATAAACCTATCTACCGAAGAAATGTTTCATTTATTTTGTCTAGAAAAGGTTTTGCCATGAAAATTGTGAAAAATATGGACTGAACTCGCATTCACCTTTCACCCAGAATGTGATCTAATACTCCTGGGTTCAATGCCTCGTTGGTTGATATACACCGCTATTAACTGGAAGCCGAGGACCGAGCTTGGTTGCGACCAAGACTGTTGGGGGGGGGGGNGGGTAGAGGGTTTGGAGACAGGGGTAGTGGACAGAAGAGTTGGGAGGGAGGGTATGGTGAGGTTGGATAACGATCCATGACCTCGGTAGAAGAGGGGGGAGGTTCATGAGGGTGATCACACCAACTCTGACTACATTCCCCTTCTCGTCATTAACAGCTTAATATTGGAACAATCTGACATTCGGCCTGACATCCTGAAGAGGCCTCATATATATATATATATATATATATGTGTGTGTGTGTGTCAGAAATTCCATTAGTCTGATTTGATACCAAGAAAGCAAGAAATAAATATATATTTATTTCTTGCCTAGTATCATATATAATGTGTGGAATGCCAGGCCTTCGCCGTGGCTAGGATCACACGTTAAACTGTAGGTCCTCCATTTCATCTCGCAATCACCCTACCACTACACATTATCGTAAGTGTGTATAATTCGAATGTGTAGTAATACGCGGTGCTAATAATAATAATAATAATAATAATATACCTGTTTCAATGGCTGCATGGTCTAAGGCGTCACTCTCAAAATATACTGGCCTACATATGACGGGGAGATCGAGGTTCGAATATCGGCTAGGTGTACTGTTTTTTTGTCTTTCCAAAATGGTTTTCCATTCTCTTTACAAGTAAATGTGGGTATACACTTCCTTAAAATTCAACCTTTCTTATCTTTATCTCATAAACTTAAGGTAAAACGGGGCGCTAAAATAAATAATCAAACACGACTTGTTGAATTTTTGACACGACATGTTTGATTGCCCCAGTGGCCGGCTTAGTTGTTTAATCAGGCAGTTTTTTTTAAGCTAAAGGACCACAATAATACTAACCAAATAAAATACAAATTTTTGATGGGCGCAATTTACTTTAGTACAAAAAAAAAAATATTGACAGCCTAAAAAAAGAAAGGCAGTATAAAAAAACCAATGAAAGATAATGCAATTATTTCATGTAATATTTCATCACTCATTTATTGTAAGGTTTAAAATTTAGTAGCTGAGATTATTAAAACGGCTTATAAATGTTCATCTTTGAGTTAAATATAAATTTAATATACTTACATTATTTTTTAATTTTGTTATTTTTAGCACGATTTTTTTCCTCGTAAATAGACAACTATATCTTGCGGGCTGAATAACAAGACGTGATGGGCCGTAATTTTACCAGGACTGGGTTAGCATGTTCTTTTAAAAGTCCAGAGGACTGTGGGTTGGTTAGTCTCTAGCGACAAATATAGCTACTATCTGAATACTGGTTCATCCTGCTACCAAAATAATTAGTTTATGGGTAAAATTCAAATTTAATAGGACCTGGTCTCCTCCTGTTGTTCCATAATTTTTCAACTTCTTACTGTTAGGAATGTAAAAAAAAAGGCATACGTATTACATATTGAAACTACACGTATTTACAGTATGATAGAGAATAAAGAATAATAAATTAATTTTGGTTAGAATCAAAGACAACGTGTTATAAAAGATTTGTTGTTGTTAAGATTATGTGATCGGTTGCTGGCCGATCGATTTAGATTTTTTTCTTTTTAGTTGAAAGGGTGTTTTGTGAAAACGAGAATTTTAGAAAATGGAAATTCGGATGAAAATATTTTTAGTTTACTTTGTGACGTTGTGCAGTAGGTGTAGTTTTATGGACTAAGTTCGTTTGTTAGTCGTGTTCTGATATGATCTATGTATTTAAATAAACCTATACATATTAAATATATTACATTTTATGCAGTACTGTGTACAGAACCCGAGACCCATAGACCCGCAATCGATATTCTTACCCACTCACTCATGGAAACGGAATTGCCCTTTGAAGCTATGTTCTATGTTGGAGGGCTGGTTTTAGCTACGTGTTGTTACTGTCAACTGATATTGCAGCACACGCGCTAATATACCACTCATGGTGGACTTAGTGGAGGGGTTGACACTCCAACCCACACCTGCGGACACGCCTGGTATTATAACAGTGTAGTTCAGGGCTTAAATCTTAGCTGGTTGCGTTGAGGTGATTTCACAACTCTTCCTTCACTCGAATGTAGGTACATTTCCTCATAATCACCCCATTTGTTTAATAGGTGTGTTGCCGGGTTGGTGGTAAGATGGGGGCATCGGAAACACGTTTGACACTCTTGACTCTTTGTCCAGATATTAACTTAGGGGGTGACCTGGCGGTCTAGGGGTAAGGTGTCAGACTTCTATGCTGGCGGCCGGGGTTCAATCCTCGGTCCCGCCACAGATTTATCTGATCACCAAACCCTTCCTTCACCTCTGACAAGACATCTTGTTAATGTGGGGAATGCCAGGTCTCCACCGTGGTTTGGATTCCACGTTAAACTGTAGGTCCTCCATTTCATCTCACAATCACCCTACCATTACACATTAGCGTAAGTGCGTATAACCCGAACGGGTAGTAAGACGTGGTGCTAATAATAATAATCATAATATTAACTTATGGCCAGTTTCATAGTCAAATTTAGTACGCCTCAAGTGCGGCGCTACAATAAGTACATGACGACACCTACCTAACTCGAATGGAATGGGCCAGTTTCCTATGTGAGAACGGCCCATTCCATTCTGGTTTAGGTAGGTGTCGTCATGTACTTAGTGTAGCGCCGCACTTGAGGCGTACTACAGTAGCCCTATGGCTTCTTTGGTGCTGACTTCTGACAGTCAACATCTAGCTATATTCCTAAATTTTTACTGTCAGAAATGACAGCTGCTAAACACATGTTTTTGCAGATCATATGGTTCGGCGTAGGGATACATAATTTGTTCTGGTAACTTTTCAAAGCCGTGAGCTCTCAGCTGTGAGCTGTCATTCAGTACCAAAGAAGCCATGGGGCTATAGTACATTTGACTAGCCCTTAGGCCAAGAACTGGAGGGTAAGGAATGAGGGGGAAATAAAAGCAAGGAAGAAAGTGATAGATGATGGATACCGAAGACAGCGGTAATGGGTAGGGTCGCGCGATGCCAGAAGTTTGGTAGTGGTAGAGGCAGCTAGAAAGGTGGCATCTGAAGGCGGGGAGGGAGGAAGTCGCTGTCATGTAAACCCCATACTACCCAACAATCAATACATACTTATTTTATTTCGGTTACGAAACAACGGCGTAAGCTGGAACAAAGAATTTTACTGTTGGTATTCAAATGTCACTATACTTCAAGGGAAGTAAGATTTTATTTCATTATTATTTTCGAGAATGTATAGCTGCTACGGGCTAGCTCTGTGTGTGACAGGCGAAGTTTCGGATTCTTTTGCGCTACGTATGCTCCTTATTGTTTCGATGTGTTTTTAGATTTTTAGTAACACGTTGTAGCACGATTTGTGTACATAGCTCTATTAATTTAGGAAATGCGTCCACCATCTTGAATTTTTCCATATTCAGATTTTTATCATGAAAGTGGCATGCTCCATAGCTTTCATACCAAATTTTAGCTCTTAAGGACTCAATTTGTAGGTTGCTTTGACCATATTTGATCCACCATCTTGAATTTTTGAATTTTTTTATTTTTATCATAAATATGACATGCTCCATAGCGCACATACCAAACTAAGCAATCTATGTCTCAATTTGTGCGTTGTTTCCACCATATTGAATCCACTATCTTGGATTTATCAATTTTCTGATTTTTATCATAAATATGGAATGCTCCATAGCGTCCATAACAAATTTCCTCTCTCTAAAATATCGAGAAGTTGAAGAAAGAGCCCCGGAATGACAGATATACACTGACCGCATGAATGTAGATTGCAAACTTGATTATCATAACTCAGATATAAAAGATTCCAATAAACCATGGTCTGAAGTATTCGGCTTCCATGACCACTCAGCTGTGGGGAACGAATGTAATAAGCTAAAGGTACTAGAGGAACTATTTCTCCAACATTTCGTTCAGCTCGAATAAATCCTTTCGTTATAAGATAACCTTACCCAGACGCTTAAATATAAACTCGAAATGTCAGCTCAAATTAAATCCTCCCTTCGCCAGTTCGCCGACCGTGCTCTGATTAATTGCGACGAGTGGGCAGATAGATGTCCGCCCTTTCTTGTAGCCAAGTAGCAACCACTTGAAACCTCGTGCCCGTGTCGATAAATACGTCGGTCTCGTGCTTGTTTTATAGCACAGCGTCTTACTACCCGTTCGGGCTGTACGCATATGTACTAATTACGATAATGTGCTAGGAACGAGAAAGATTGAATTTAGAAGAAGTGTACTGGTATTTGCGCGGAGGAAGAGTGCATTTTTTTATAGAGAAAACCACCCTAAATACACCCGAATGGGATTCTAGCCCCAATCTCTTCGTCATTGGCCATCCTGTCAATTGCGAGACTGACGCCTTAGAACGTTCTACCGTCGAAGCCGATATTAACTATTTAATCTATTATTATTATTATTATTATTATTATTATTATTATTATTATTAGCACCGCGTCTTACTACCCGATCGGGTTATACGCACTTACGCTAATGTGTAATGGTAGGGTGATTGTGAGATGAAATGGAGGATCTACAGTTTAACGTGNTCAGAGGTGAAGGAAGGGTTTGGTAATCAGATAAATCTGTGCCGGGACCGAGGATTGAACCCCGGCTGCTAGCATAGAAGTCCGACACCTTACCCCTAGACCGCCAGGTCACCTTTATTTAATTTAAGTGATAGAGAGTATGAGGGTGATATTTATTTTGGTCCTCCGCGTCTTACTACTCATCCGGGGTATTTGAACATTCACACTGATGAGGGAGTGAGGAGTTAGGTAAAATTGAGAGGAAATGTACCCGCCTTCGTGACATAGAGGGTAGGAAACAATTTAAGGGGAAAACACCCTCATGCTGGGATTTGAACCCCGGCCTTCTTGTCACAGGTAAATCAAACAAGATGAGACTGACGTCTTTGTGAAGCCTTCTATGTAGGTAGGTGGACAAAGGTACCCATCTAGTCTTCTCTGGTTTGTGGACGATGGGCGGACAAGACGAGGGGAAACACGCACAGATGGTCACACATTCTAAGTCATAAATCCCGCAATATACTGGATTGATGGTGACTGTTCGTATCTTGGCTGAGTGCGCTTCGGGTGTATTTTTTTCTTTGTGCGATTTATCACTTTTGTTTACTCATGCCTTCACACTGATACGGGTGCATTTCTTCCAAATTACCTTCGCCATCCTCGCCCCTTAAATGAATCCTTTACTAAACTTGCTGTCAAAAGTAACAATTGATTTTTAAAAAAAGACGCGGGGATCGAACACACTACCCTCACCATACGACACACTGTATGAATGTCAGGCTCATCTAGTAGGATTTGCTGATGACGGAGAGGTCACAGTTCAAATACCGGCCAAGTGCCGATGGAGTTTTTTTCCCTTCTTAATGGTTTACCACTCTCTTGACACAAATGCGGGTGCATTTATTTAAGTTGTACTTTAATTCATACCTCATTAGTGTAAGTAATATACTCGTACATGTTTATAGCCCGAATGGGTACTTAAATTCGATAAAAAAACTATTAAAAAAAAGAGAAAAAACTTAAAAACACACGCACACAAAATGGGTCAGGGATGTAAGGAGATATTATGCCTAACATTTATCGTGGTATTTTAACCATTTATTGAAGAAGTAGGCGTTAATTACCTAAAAAAACACGAAAATATAACTGAAAACAGCGTGGGACTTGATTAATTGTCAACTGATGTTTGCACCAATGTCGACGCTATCATGATTCGTGTGACCGGTGGTCGTACTTCCCTCCTTCTGACGTCAGAGCGGGCATTTATTCCCTCCACCCTCCCGCCAACATCAGTCAGCCAATAATAGTCGTCTGGGGGACGATAAGAAATTCCCGCAACTTGAATAATGGCACAAAACGACTTAAAAAGTTGAATCATATGGTGCACACGAATTGCGGAACAACTCATACGGGTGCACACTAATTGAGGAACAACTCATACGGGTGCACACTAATTGAGGAACAACTCAGTCGGGTGCACACGAATTGCGGAACAACTCATACGGGTGCACACTAATTGAGGAACAACTCAGTCGGGTGTACATTAATTGAGGAACAACTCGCTAGGGTGTACACTAATTGAGGAACAACTCAGTCGGGTGCACACTAATTGATGAACAACTCAGTCGGGTGCACACGAATTGCGGAACAACTCATACGGGTGCACACTAATTGAGGAACAACTCAGTCGGGTGTACATTAATTGAGGAACAACTCGCTAGGGTGTACACTAATTGAGGAACAACTCAGTCGGGTGCACACTAATTGATGAACAACTCAGTCGGGTGCACACGAATTGCGGAACAACTCATACGGGTGCACACTAATTGAGGAACAACTCAGTCGGGTGTACATTAATTGAGGAACAACTCGCTAGGGTGTACACTAATTGAGGAACAACTCAGTCGGGTGCACACTAATTGATGAACAACTCAGTCGGGTGCACACGAATTGCGGAACAACTCATACGGGTGCACACTAATTGAGGAACAACTCAGTCGGGTGTACATTAATTGAGGAACAACTCGCTAGGGTGTACACTAATTGAGGAACAACTCAGTCGGGTGCACACTAATTGATGAACAACTCAGTCGGGTGCACACGAATTGCGGAACAACTCATACGGGTGCACACTAATTGAGGAACAACTCAGTCGGGTGTACATTAATTGAGGAACAACTCGCTAGGGTGTACACTAATTGAGGAACAACTCAGTCGGGTGCACACTAATTGATGAACAACTCAGTCGGGTGCACACGAATTGCGGAACAACTCATACGGGTGCACACTAATTGAGGAACAACTCAGTCGGGTGTACATTAATTGAGGAACAACTCGCTAGGGTGTACACTAATTGAGGAACAACTCAGTCGGGTGCACACTAATTGATGAACAACTCAGTCGGGTGCACACGAATTGCGGAACAACTCATACGGGTGCACACTAATTGAGGAACAACTCAGTCGGGTGTACATTAATTGAGGAACAACTCGCTAGGGTGTACACTAATTGAGGAACAACTCAGTCGGGTGCACACTAATTGATGAACAACTCAGTCGGGTGCACACGAATTGCGGAACAACTCATACGGGTGCACACTAATTGAGGAACAACTCAGTCGGGTGTACATTAATTGAGGAACAACTCGCTAGGGTGTACACTAATTGAGGAACAACTCAGTCGGGTGCACACTAATTGATGAACAACTCAGTCGGGTGCACACGAATTGCGGAACAACTCATACGGGTGCACACTAATTGAGGAACAACTCAGTCGGGTGCACACTAATTGAGGAACAACTCAGTCGGGTGCACACTAATTGAGGAACAACTCAGTCGGGTGCACACTAATTGCGGAACGACTCAGTCGGATGTACACTAATTGAGGAATAACTCGCTAGGGTGCACACTAATTGAGGAACAACTCGCTAGGGTGTACACTAATTGAGGAACAACTCAGTCGGGTGCACATTAATTGAGGAACAACTCGCTAGGGTGCACACTAATTGCGGAATAACTTATTCGGGCTCAGTCATGCCCTTACACAAACTGACGAGTAAAAATTAAATTCATAATGACTTTGTTCACAATGGAAAATGGAGGTTAGTTTAGGTTAGGTGAGATTAAGTTAGGTTAGGTTAGGTTAGGCTAGGGTGGGTTGGGTTGGGAGTTGAATGGGATTACAGGTTGTTCCGCAATTCGTAGGCACTGGCTGACAGGTATACTTTATTCCGCAATTTGAGTGCGCCAGCTGGGATATGACCCGTGCCTCCCAATATATTGGTTTATTTTTTACAAAATACAACTTGAGGTTCTGACCTGCAGGTTCAAAGGTGAATGGTAACTGTGCTATCCTTGTCTGAACGATTCATCTCTATCTCTCTTTTTCCCTACCCCACTTTCCGTCCGACTTTTTCTGCCCCACAGAAAATAATAATATTTTGTTTATTTATTCTGTTAAAAGTACTAAACTACCTTTTTTTTTATTGCATGGCAGTTTTTGAGTGGACGAGTAGCATAGGTCTCAACCCTTGAAAGACTTACTCGTAGGCGAGTACTTCAGAGCCAAAGCATATATATTTCAGTGTTTTAGGAGGGGAAGGGTTTTTATGGAGGGAGTGATTTCATCATACTTACTCATTTGGAACTTAATTTGGCTCTTGATTAATTTATAACGTGCATGGCCTGTAGATTCGAATGCGGTTTCCGTCAAATGGGTTTGTGAATTACTTAACGTCCTTCAAGCGGGGCTAGTTTTATTATGTTCAAACTAGGATAAACATTGAAGAGGTTCCGGCCTCTGTTTTATCGCCGTGGTTTGTTTATTTTTGTTTGGTTTGCTTAGAAACTCCTGGAAGAATAAATAAATCCATGTTTTGTATAGTCTGTTCATCATCTAAAGAACACTTCAGATTAAGTAGCGAATACAATACTTCCTTTCCCTTATGGCTGACTAAATTAAGACACTCTTATCAAAGGTTACACATACAGAACTAATGGCTTGGCGTATGAATTCATGCTAGTAAATTTAGTAACATTTTAACATGCACAAATTAACTTAACCAAGGATAGCACACCCTAAATATATTTTTTCTTAGAACCGCGTCTTACTTACTGTTCAGGTAGCACGCATATGTACTAAGTACGCTAATGAGTAATGAGTTAGGGACGAGGAAAGTTGAATTAAGAGGAAGTATTTGCGTGGAAGAAGAGCGGAAAACTATCTTGGGACAAAAAAAAAACAGTAAACCCGACCGGGATTCGATCCCCGATCTCTGTCATCGGCAGTCTAGTGTAACAGAGAGTAACGCCTTAGAGCATGCGACCATCGAATCAGGTCACACATTTTATTACACACCCCATATCCGGCGCTAAGGACTCGAGTTTTGTTAGGCTGCCATCCTAATTATACAATTTAGAAAGACCTGTCTGTATTCGTACGGTAATCCAAACAAATCCACATCTTTCGGTTTTAAAGGATATACATTATTCTGAAATCTAATTGGTTACTCTACATTTATTTTATATACGCTTCGTTTACCTTGAAAGGAAATAATCTTGCCTTGACTGTTAACACTATGGCCCCACCTTAAAAAAGACGAGACTGACACTTTTGTCTTCATGTTCACCGGTGCGAGTAACACTTTTTCTCTTCATAAACACCTAAACTCATCGGGAAAAGCTGAGTTCTTTCACAAGAGGTAAAAGGCAAAAAGAGCACAGAAGATTCGACACGGCCAGAGATGAAAATTTCCCGAGAAATTTTGAATAGGAAAATTTTGTGCAGTGGCAGCTTGGGGAAAAGAGGGTGGGGGGGTTAAATAGTAGTAGTTTGAGCCTATTATACTTCAAAATATATTGGGTTGAGAGATGTTATAAGAAGGGGACATGGATGTTGGGAGGAGGGTAGTTGGGAAGCACGGAGGATAGGGGCGAGGGGGGGGGGGGTTGGAGGCAAATCTCTGACCAACCTTAAAAATATTTTAGTTAACTTATTGATGATNAGGCTTGCATTCGTTTCTTAATTACTTTTTTTAGTACCGCATCTTACTACCCATTTGGGTCATACGCATATGTACTAATTACGCTAATGTGTTAGGGATGAGAAAGGTTAAATTTAGAGGAATTGCACCCGTGAGAGTTCATAATCATTATCATTATTCGCACCGCGTCTTACTACCCGTTCGGGTTATACGCACTTACGCTAATGTATAATGGTAGGGTGATTGTGAGATGAAATGGAGGACCTACAGTTTAACGTGGAATCCGAACCACGGTGGAGGTCTGGCATTCCCCACATTCACAAGTTGTGATTAATACACGTCTTGTCAGAGGTGAAGGAAGGGTTTGGTAATCAGATACCGTGAGAGTTGAAAATTATTTAGGGAAAAAAACGCCCTCAGTGCGCCCGACTGGGCTCGAACATTGATCTCCCTGTGATAGGCAGTCTAGTCTATTGCGAGAGTAGTGCGTTAGACCATTCGGCCACCGAAGCTTGTTTGATGATGTTTCTAGGGTTAACACACTTAGGAAAAATTAATCTTAACTATAAATGTTGACATTTGGGATAGCGATATTTTGATTACATTATAGTTCCATTTAATCAGTTGACATTATTTTACAGAAATAATAATGGAAAATTTTCCGGAAAACATCACAGGGAAAACTTTTCCAAAACGGAAAAGTTTCCTTCTCACAGCTCTAGTCACGGCCATAGTTCAATTCCGTCCCCATAATCAATAATCTTACAGATGATTTCCGTAATGGCAAATACTGGCTTATTTGAATTTTTGAGCCAATAGGAAAGGAAAAAACAGTGTTTCTTAAATAACAATTTAGTTTATTTTTGTAAATAATCACATATTAAGTAATCACTTACAACAGAGCCATGCCCCGTTTCCTATACAATTATAATCATTACTTTAAAACATTTTAGAGTTTGATTTTGATATCAATTTTGACATACTGGTTTAAATTCATGCGATGTGTCTTTATCAACATACCGTGAAACAGGTCCTTTGAAGTTAGAACTAGAAATCATTTTTAAATAGGTTTTTTGATTAATGTTGACGAGTTCTTTTACAAACACACACACACACACAGATACATATTAGGTTGAGGATGGTAAAACGAAGCCAAGAGCTGACAAGGAAGTGAATCCGTCGAAAATTTGATGATTATTCATCCCAGAGTTGGAAAATCTGAATAATGATCAAATTAATTTTCTTTCAAACAGTCCAAATTTTTCACACATTGATGTTGTTTTGAGGTTGACTATAGGCCGTTCCACTCTCAAATGGCAGTACAGGCTCTTATGGACTATTACCATCTCTTTCCAACCCATTGGTTTCTCCGTTAGCGCTGTCCTTTGTCTAACAAGCGGAGTTGCCATTTTGTATCTTAAATTTATACAATGCTAAAAAAAAATTAAAACATATTATACGTCCTGAAATATTTAAAGTAAAACATGAAAAAGTTGTCTTGTTGGAAACTTTTTTTTCTTTTGATTTTGCTTAGGTACATTATGCTTAAGAAATTATAAGAAAAGCTCAAATTTATTTTTTGAAAAAAAACCCATGGGCCAATAGCACCCTCCATTTATGTGTGGTAGCGTTTTGAAGTTGAAGAGGGTGTAGTTCACTTTAAGCTCTGTCCGGTTTTGAAGAGCAGAGTAATGTTATACAGTTGTAACGTTAGTTCATCCCATCCACATCAAAATTGATAATATTGGTTTTACAAAATACAAGGTTCATTCACTTATACATTCATTATACTCGTCTTCGTTTGTAATTATAGTTTAATAAACAAGGTTTTATTGTATTTGCCGAGACAATGTTAACAATTCGAGAATACATTTTATATGCAACTCCAAATTTTACTACACCATGCTTCTGAATTAAGAAACCAGCTACCCACAGAGGTGGGTGGCTGGGCAGTATAAGGTTTTACACTCGCATTCACACTTTGCCACCGTTTATAATCAGGCCCGGGTTCGAATCCTGGTCGAACTCACTGGCATGAATTAAACACTTTAGAATAGTCGGTAGAGCGTGAGCCAACTGAGATAGATAAGGGTCTGATAGTGGGATGGTCTGAGATTTATCTTTGGTAAATTGTCGGCTAGGGGACTGGATGTTGTGTTTTATTAGTATTAGGGTAGTTTGTAAGTCGTGTGTTGATATAATTAACGTGTTTGAAAAGTATATCCACCTGATACAAAATAATTATCTGAGGTTGATTTTAACAGGTTATTTTTCCATAGTTTCAGGAAAATACTGGCGAACATACTCTTAGCCACTTTACTCTGTTATATTATTGCTTTAAATCAGTGTAAGATGCTGAAAGTCGAAACACAGTCTTCAGGCGTAGCACTCCATGTAAACATAAATATACCCCTGCTGACTTCACACCAATGCATCCTACTGATGACAGTCCTCTTGGAAAAGCAAAACACAGCTGTTTGACCTCCATACAAGAAGCCTCTCTCCGGTTGTGAGCCATTATTCTTGTGTTACGGGTTACGGTCATTAATTTGGCGTGGGCCTACAGAGTGCTAAGAGTGTTTGGTGGCTTAGTTGTCATTCGTATCAAACGTTTGTTCATATTATATTTTAATTTTTTCCTTATATTTTTAGTTATAATATATTTTACTTTATATCGGATGATCATTTTATATATTATTTACTATTGATTCATAGTGTTTAGTGTTAATTTTTTAAACTATTTATCATGGAAACGGTAACAAGAACTTTGCAATTACTCCTTAATGCACCCGAAGGAACTGTTATCGTACTCGATAATGCAGCCTATCACAGCAGAAGGTGTGAAGCGATCCCGACCACATCATGGCGTAAAGATCAAATAGTTGAATGGGTTATTCATAAGAACATTTATGTTGATGACGAAATGCTGAAACGGGAAATGCTGTATTTGGTTTCGCAACACAAACACAAATTTGAAAAATACAAAGTGGATGAGATGGCGAAGGCGGTGGATTGAAAAGTCATTCGTTTGCCTCCGTATCATTTTGAACTTAACCCCATAGAGATGGTGTGGGCTCAGGTAAAAACATTTATTAAAATGATCAAGGCTAGTTTTAAGGTTAAAGATATGAAGTCCAAAATATCTGCCACGAATAAAAAGTTTTCAGTAGAAAACTGTTTCAATTATATAAAACACGTCAACAAAATTGAAAATGACATATGAGAAGCAGACGAGCTGCAAGATGACGAGGAGCAATTTTTAATAAGACTTGCTTCATCATCTTCATCGTCCCCCTTGTGTCATATCATCCACCCATAAGTCCACCTACTCACTCTCAAAACTTTGAGCTACCTGGGCCATCCACTAAACACTACTTTACAATTGATAGAGTCACGCCCTTAAGTGGGGACAACGATGAAGCATAAATGTATTTCTTAGGTTTAAACTAATATGGTATTTACTATTCATGGAGAACTTAAATTTACCTCGAATAGATTTTATAATCTTTCCTCCTTTATAATTACCAGTATTTTAATTTATAAAACTATTGTATATTAATTTTTTATTATTATGATTATTGAGTTTTAGCTTTTACTATAGTAAAGATGAGTTAGGTAGGCCTAATTGCTTATAAAAGTTCACACACATTCACATGCAAACAGGGAATATTTTTTTTATAAACATATGTACTTGCGAAGATCATCTTTGAAAGGATTAGATCTCCAACCTATTCATTGTAGGTGACAGTGTACAGTATATAATAAAAGTGGCATTAATATGTTAATAAACAGAATAATACACAATTCTTGACAGCCCAAACTTCAAATTGATTGCCATAGCGTGTACAGAGTTTGTATAGTTTGCTAAGTTTGTGTGTAAAAGTTGTCCATCTGTTTCGAGTGTGTGAGATCTGGCAACTGCGCGCTCCGTAAGACCTGTACTGCAGAGTAAGAGTGGAACGGACTATAGACATGAATCGTCATTCGTCTCTAAGCAATCAGTATAACTTAAAATGATTTTTCTCGACGGAGCGGAAAAATCTTCCGTGGCTCTCCGCTTGCACAATTGTATCTCTCAATAATCTGTACACACGGGTGACCTGGTGGTCTAGGGGTAAGGTGTCAGACTTCTGTGCTGGCGGCCGGGGTTCAATCCTCGGTTCCGGCACAGATTTATCTGATCACCAAACCCCTCCTTCACCTCTGACAAGACATCTTGTGAATGTGGGGAATGCCAGGCCTCCACCGTGGTTCGGATTCCACGTTAAACTGTAGGTCCTCCATTTCATCTCACAATCACCCTACAATTACTCATTAGCGTAAGTGCATATAACCCGAACGGGTAGTAAGACGTGGTGCTAATAATAATAATAATAATAATAATAATAATAATAATAATCTGTACTCTTTTACTCGCATGATTGTGGCATTCGTTCAGCAGAATAACCATAATGCACTCCACATATTTGGTAAAAAAAAAACTTTGACTTTATTATCTCGTGATAGCAATAGATCAAAACATACTTTTAGCACCACGCCTTACTACCCACTCGAGCTATACACTATCAAAACCTTTCGTTCACTTATTTTACAGTGATGAATTAACGGCAGGATGTTGTTCTAGATTTAAGTTAGTTTATAAGTCATGTACTGATATAATTGGTTCAGAATGTACACTTTAAAAACATAAAAAAAATGAAAAAAAAATTCTTGTAACAAATAGGTAAACAATCATAGTGATGGAACTCGTAAATGTTTTCTGGCAAGTAAATTTAGGTCAAACTCCTCGTGACGGAACTAGCATACGCCCAAAATCATTACCATCCCTTTCATTGGTTCAGTAAAACAGCCATTTTCCGATGTTATTGAGTGATGTGATGCATTCCCATCAAATACCATTTTATGATCACGTTTATTAATGATAATTTTGATGGCATTCCCACATTACCTTCAGGTTAACACATTTTTATTTATATTACCTTTGAGTGTTGGTCGACCGAAATAGAATATTGACAAAATGTTTATTTGAATTTCTGCAAGTTCTTCCACAAAACTTAACTCCGTATATGGTTTTAAATGGTCATCAGGGGCAGTAGAAGTATTCTTTGTTGATATTTGATAACAGGTTGAGTACAGTGAATTTCAAGGAAATTCACACTGGGTTTAACCCCAAGTTAACCATATACTGAACCGAGTGTAATTGGCCACGAATTGAACATATGCTTCCTGGGCTAGAGTATGTTCAGTATCCGTGGGCTAGAGTCTGTTCAGTATTCGTGGGCTAGAGTCTGTTCAGTATCTGTGGGCTAGATACTGTTCAGTATTCGTGGGCTAGATACTGTTCAGTATCCGTGGGCTAGAGTCTGTTAACTATCCGTGGGCTAGAGTCTGTTCAGTATTCGTGGGCTAGAGTCTGTTCAGTAT